>JAFLJL010015766.1:0-18972 GCA_018398815.1 Conus ventricosus | reverse complement strand
TGTCCTTGTCATGGTTGTCCTGTCATGGTGGCCGTCTTTGGTGTCAGGGTTTGTCCTGTCAGGTGTCCTTTTCACGGGTGCTGTCATGGTGTCATGGTGTCATGGTGTCCTGTCATGGTTGCCCCTTTCATGGTCTTATGTTGTCCTTCATGGTGTCCTGTCATGTTGCCTGTCATGGTGTCATGCTGTCCTGTCATTGTGTCCTGCAGTGGTCCTGTCATGGTGTCCTGTCATAGTGTTTGGGGTCATGGTGCCTGTCTGGTGTCCTGTCAGGGTTTTCCTGTCAGGGTTTTCCTGTCTTTGTCTGTCTGTTTTGTCATGTGTCTTTGTCCTGTCATGGTTCCTGTCAGGGTTGTCCTGTCCGGGTTGTCCTGTCATTGTGTCCTGTTGTCCTCTCATGGTGTCCTGTCATGTTGTCCTTCATGGTTGTCATGTTGTCTTGTCAGGTGTCCCCTTTGTCACTTTTGTCCTGTCATGGTGTCCTGTCTTGGTGTCTGTCACGTTGTCCTCTGTCATGGGGGTCATGTTGTCCTGTCATGGTTTCCTGTCACTTTGTCCTGTCATGGGGGTCCTGTCAGGGGGTCCCTGTCACGGTTTGTTCTTTCATGGTGTCATGTTGTCCTGTCAGGGTGTCCTGTCATGTGGTCTGCATGGTGCAGTTGTCCTGCTCATGGGTGTCTGTCATGTTGTCCTGTCAGGGTGTCATGTTGTCCTGTCATGGTGTCCTGTCAGTTGCCCTGTCATGGTGTCATTGTCCTGTCTGGTGTCCTGTCACGTTTTGTCCTGTCGTGATGTCCTGTCATGGTGTCCTGTCACGTGGTCCTGTCACGTTTGTCCTGTCATGGTGTCCCTGTCATGGTGTCATGGTGTCCTGTCAGGGTGTCATGTTGTACTGTCATGGTGTCCTGTCTGTTGCCCTGTCATGGTGTCATTTGTCCTGCATGTTGTCCTGTCATGTTGTATGTCATGTTGTACTGTCATGGTGTCGTGTTGTCTTGTGGGTGGGTCCTGTCATGTTGTCCTTTCAGGTGTCATGTAGTCCTGTCATGGTGTCTGTCCGTTGGTCCTGTCATTGTGTCATGTTGTCCTGTTATGGTGTCCTGTCATTGTGTCTTGTCATGGTGTCATGTTGCCCTGTCATGGTGTCCGGTCATGTTGTCTTGTCGTGGTGTCATGTTGTCCATTTTCATGGTGTCCTGTCATGGGTCCGGTCATGTTGTTTGTCATGGTTCCTGTCATGTTGTCTGTCATGGAGTCATGTTGTCCTGTCGGGGGTTTGTCATGTTGTCCTGTCATTGGTGCCCTGTCATGTTTTGTCCTGTCATAGTGCCCTGTTGTCTTGTCATGGTGTCTGTTGTCCTGTCATGGTGTCCTGTCACGTTGTCCTGTCTGGTGTCATGTTGTCCTGTCATGGTGTTATGTTGTCTTGTCATTGGTCATGTTGTCCGTGATGGTGCCCTTGTTGCCCTGTGATGATTGCCCATGTCATGTTGTCCTGTCTTGGGTGTCAGGGGTGTCCTGTCATGGTGTCATGTTGTCCTGTCATGGCGTCATGTTGTCCTGTCATGGCTCCTGTCACGTTGTCCGTCATGGTGTCTTGTCCTGTTTGGTGTCATGCTGTCCTGTCATGGTTCCTGTCATGTTGTCCGGTCATGGTGTCATCTGTCCTGTCATGGGTCATTTTGGGCCCAGGTTCAATGGCGCCTGTCAACGTTGTCCTGTCATCGTGTCATGTTGTCCGTCATGGTGTCATGGTGTCCTGTCATGGTGCCCTGTTGTTCTGTCTTTGGTGTCCTGTCACGGTCCTGTCATGGTGTCTTTTGTCCGGTCATGGTGTCATTTTGTCCTGTCATGGTGTCCTGTCATGGTGTCCTGTCTTGTTGTCCTGTCATGGTGTTCTGGTGCCTGTCATGGTGTCATGTTGTCATGTTCCCATGGGTCCTGTCACGTTGTCCTGTCATGTGTCATGTTGTCCTGTCATGGTGTCATGGGGGCCCTGTCAGGTGTCCTGCCCATGGTGTCCTTCATGGTGTCATGTTGTCCGTCATGGGTCATGTTGTCCTGTCATGGTGTCCTGTCACGTTGTCCTGTCATGGGGGTCAAGTTCCTGTCAGGGTGTCGGTTGTCCTGTCATGGTGTCATGTTGTCCTGTCATGGTGTCGGTTGTCCTGTCATGGTGTCATGTAAAGTTGTCCTGTCATGGTGTCATGTTGTCCCTGTCATGGTTTTCCCTGACACTTGTCCTGTCGGGTGTCATGTTTTCCCTGTCATGGTGTCATGTTGTCCTGTCATGGTGTCATGTTGTCCTGCCCATGTTGTCCTGTCATGGCGTCATGTTGTCATGTCATGGTGTCATGTCAGGGGTGTCCTGTCATTGTGTCATGTTGTCTGTCATGGTATCATGGTGTCGTCATGAGGGTCATTTTTGGACCTGTCATGGTGTCATGTTGCCCTGTCATGGTGTCATGTCATGTTCTCTTCATGGTGCCCATTCATGCTGTCCTGTCATGGTTTGCCTTGTTGTCTGTCATGGTGTCCTGTCAGGTGCCCATGTCAGGGTGTCAGTTGCCCATGTCAGGTGTCATGTTGTTCCTGTCTTGGTGTCATGTTGTCCGGGTCATGGTTTCATGTCAACCCTTGTCCTGTTCCGTGTCATGGGTCCTGTTATCAGTGTCATGGTGTCCTTTTATAGTGCATGATGTCCTGTTATAGTGTCATGATGTCCTGTTATTGTGTCATGGTGTCCTGTTTTTGGTGTCATGGTGTCCTGTTATGGGGTCATGGTGTCTGTTATGTGTCTGGGGTGTCCGGTTTATGTGTCATAGTGTCCTTTTATAGTGCCCGAGGATCCTTTTATGTTTCATGATGTCCTTTTATATGTCATGGTGTCCTTTTATGTGTGTCAGGTGCCCGTTATTGTGCCCATGGTGTCCTGTTTAATGTCATGAGGTCCTGTTTTTTGGCCAGTGTGTCCTGATTGTTTTCATGGTGTCCTGTTTTTGGTGTCATGGGGGTCCTGTTTTAAATGTCAGGGATGTCCGTTAAAATTGTCATGGTGTCCTGTTTTTGTGTCATGGTGTGCTGTTTTTGGGGTCCATGGTGTCTTGGTGTCATTGGTGTCCTGTTTGTGTCATGGTGTCCTTTTATGGTGTCATTGTGTTCTGTATTGTGTCATGGTGTCCTGTTTTTTGGGTGTCATGATGTCCTGTTATTGTGCGGGGTTTTGTCCTTTTATTTGTTTCATGGTGTCCTGGTGTCCGGGTTTGTCCGTATGTGTCAATGGTGTCCTGTATAGTGTCATGGTGTCCTGTTATGTGTCATGTGTCCTGTTATAATGTCATAGTGTCCTATTATAGTGGTCGGGGAGTCCTGTTTTAGTGCCCATGTTTGTCCTTTTATATGTCATGGTGTCCTGTTTAGTGTCATGGTGTCCTGGTTATAGGGGTCATGGAGTCCTGTATAATGGTCATGATGTCCTTTTATAGTGTCATGATGTCCTATTATAGTATCATGGAGTCCTGTTCAATGTCATGTTTGTCCTGTTATAGTGCCCATGATTTCCTATAATAGTGTCACAGTGTCCTATTAGTGTCATGTGTCCTGTTATGGGTCATAGTGTCCTTTCATGGTGTCAGGTGTCCTGTCATAGGTCAGGGTTTTCTTTTATGGCGTCATGGTATCCTTTAGGGCGTCATGGTGTCCTTTATGGCGCCCGGTATCCTTTAGGCGTCATGGTGTCCTTCATGGCGTCAGGGTTTGTCCTTCATGGGGTCATGGGTCCTTCATGGCGTCATGGTGTCCTTCATGGCGTTCATGGTGTCCTTTTGACTCATGGTGTCCTTTATGGCCGTCATGGGTGGTCCTTCATGGCGTCACGGGTGTCAGTCATGGCTTTCATGGTGTCCTTTATGGCGTCATGGTGTCCTTCATGGCCCCACTGTGTCAGGTCATTGGCGTCATGGTGTCCTTTATGGCGTCAGGTGTCCTTCATGGCCGCCCCAGGGGTGTCCTTATATGCGTCATGGTGTCCTTTATGGCGTCATGGTGTCCTTCATGGCGTCAGGGTTTGTCAATCATGGCCGTCACGGCGCCCTGTCATGGCGTCATGTGTCCTTCATGGCGTCACTGTGTCAAGTCATGGCGTCATGGTGTCCTTCATGGCGTCACTGTGTCAAGTCCATGGGGGTCATGGTGTCCTTCATGGCGTCACTGTGTCAAGTCATGGCGTCATGGTGTCCTTCATGGCGTCATGGTGTTCTTCATGGCGTATGGTGTTTTTCAGGGGGCGTCATGGTGTCCTTCATGGCGTCACTGTGCCCAAGTCTGGGGTCCCGTGTCATTGTCATGGCGTCATGGTGTCTTCAGGCGTCATGGTGTTCTTCATGGGTCACGGGGGTCCTACATGGCGGTCATGGTGTCCTTTAGGCGTCATAGTGTCCTTCATGGCGTCATGGTTCCTTATGGCGTCATGGTGTCCTTCATGGCGTCACGGTGTCCTTCTAGCATCATGGTGCCCTTCTTAGCGTCTGGTGTCCTTCATGGCGTCATGGTTCCTTCATGGCGTCACTGGTCATGTCATGGGGTATGGTGTCCTTCATGGCGTCATGGTGTCCTGCATGGCGTCATGGTGCCCTGCATGGCCGTCCCGGTGTCCTTCATGGCGTACGGTGTCCTTCATGCGTCACGGTGCCCTTTCATGGCGTCAGGTGGGCCCTTTCATGGCGTCAGGGTTTGTCATGTCATGGCGTCATGGTGTCCCTTCAGGCGTCATGGTGTCCTTCAGGCGTCACAGTGTCTGGCATGCGCCCAGGGTGTCCTTCATGGGTCATGGTGTCCTTCATGGCGTCCGGTGTCATGTCATGGCGTCATGGGGGTCCTTCATGGCGTCATGGTGTCCTTCAGGGCGTCACGGGTGTCATGTCTGGCGTCATGGTGTCCTTCATGGCGTCATGGTGTCCTTCAGGGCGTCATGGTGTCCTTCATGGTCACGTGTCATGCATGGCCGTCATGGTGTCCTTCATGGCGTCTGGTTTGTCCTTCATGGGCACGGTGCCCTGTCTGGGTCGGGTGTTTTTTAGGGCGTCATGGTGTCCTTCATGGCGTCACGGTGTCATGTCTTTGGCGTCATGGTGTTTTTTATGGCGTCATGGTGTCCTTCATGGCGTCACAGTGTCTGTCATGGCGTCATGGTGTCTTCATGGCGTCATGTTGTCCTTAAATGGCGTCACAGTGTCAGTCATGGCGTCATTGGTGCCTTCATGGCGTCATGGTGTCCTTCAGGGGCGTCACGGTGTCTTGTCATGGCGTCATGGTGTCCTTCAGGCGTCATGGTGTTCTGCATGGCGTCAATGTGTCCTTCATGGCGTCAGGTGTCCTTCTGGCGTCATGGTGTTCTTCATGGCGTATGGTTTCTTCATGGCGTCATGAGTTTTCATGGCCGTCCATGGTGTTCTTCATGGCGTCACGGTGTCATGTCATGGCTTTCATGGCCCTTTCATGGCGTCATGGTGCCCTTCAGGGCGTCATGGTGTCCTTCATGGGTCACATTGTCCCTCAGGGGGCGTCATGGTGTTCTTCATGGCGTCATGGTGTCCTTCTTGCGTCATGGTGTCCTTCATGGCGTCATGGTGTCCTTCATGGCGTCACATTGTCCCTCATCATGGGCAGGGTCATGGTGTCCTTTTTTTGGCGTCATGGTGTTTCTTTGGCGTCATGGTGTCCTTCATGGCCGTCAGGGTTTTTGTTTTCATGGCGTCATGGTGTTCTTCATGGGCGTCATGGTGCCCCTTTTTCAGGGCGTCATGTGTCCTTCATGGCGTCATGGTGTCCTGTATGGGCGTCATGGTGTCCTTCATGGACGTCATGGGTCCTTCATTGCGTCATGGTGTCTTTCAGGGCGTCATGGTGCCTTAAATGGCGTCATGGTGTCCTTCATGGGCGTCATGGTGTCCTTCATGGCGTCATGGTGTCCTTCATGGCGTCATGGTGTTTCTTCATGGCTTCATGGTGTTCTTTTATGGCGTCATGGTGTTCTTCTGGCGTCATGGTGTTCTTCATGGCGTCATGGTGCCCTCCATGAGGTCATGGTTTCCTGTCACTTTGTCCGTCTTGGTGTCATGTTGTCCCGTCTTGGTGTCATGTTGTCCCGTCATTGTGTCATTTGTCCCGTCATGGGGGTCCATTGTTGTCCTGTTTATGTCATTGAATGTCCTATATAGTGTCATGGTGCCTATTATAGTGTCATGATGTCCTGTTTAGGTGTCATGATGTCCTTTAAATAGTGTCATATTGTCCTATTATAGGTCCAGATGTCCTGTATAGTGTCATGATGTCCTATTACGTGTAAATAGTGTCCTGTTGTTTTAGGTGTCATGATGTCCTGTTAAGTGTCATAAATGTCCTATTATAGTATAAATGGATGTCCTGTTACAATGTCATGTTGTCCTGTTTAGTGAAATGATTCCTTTTATAGTGTCATAGTGTCCTGTTATAGTGTCATGTTGTCTGTTATAGTGTCATGATGTCCTATTATAGTGTCATAGTGGTCCTGTTATAGTGTCATGTGTCCTGTTATAGTGTCATGATGTCCATTATTGTGTATAGTGTCCTGTTATGTGTCATGATGTCCGTTATAGTGTCTGAGGTCCTATTATAGTGTCATAGTGTCCTGTATAGTGTCATGATGTCTGTTATATTGTTATGATGTCCTATTTTTTAGGTGTCTAGTGTCCTGTTTAATAGTGTCATGATGTCCTGTTATAATGTCATGATGTCCTGTTATAGTGTCATGATGTCCTATTTAGTAATCATGGAGTCCTGTTACAATGTCATGATGTCCTGTTATAGTGTCATGATGTCCTATATAGCATCATGGAGTCCTGTTACAATGTCATGATGTCCTGTTATAATGTCATGTGTCCTGTCATTGTGTCCTGTCATGTTGTCCTGTCATGGTGTCCTGTCATGGTGTCATGTTGTCCTGTCATGTTGTGCTGTCATGGTGTCATGGTGTTCTGTCATGGTGTCCTGTCATGGTGTCCTGTCATGGTGTCATGGTGTCCTGTCATGTTTTCCTGTCATGGTGTCATGGTGTCCTGTCATGGTGTCCTGTCATGGTGTCCTGTCATGGTGTCCTGTCATGGTGTCCTGTCATTGTGTCCTGTCATGGTGTCATAGTGTCCTGTCATGGTGTCCTGTCATGGTGTCCTGTCATGGTGTCCTGTCATGGTGTCCTGTCATGGTGTCCTGTCACGGTGTCCTATCATGGTGTCCTGTCATGGTGTCATGGTGTCCTGTCATGGTGTCCTGTCATGGTGTCCTGTCATGGTGTTCCTGTCATGGTGTCATCGTGTCCTGTCATGGTGTCCTGTCATGGTGTCCTGTCATGGTGTCATGTTGTCCTGTCATGGTGTCATGGTGTCCTGTCATGTTGACCTGTCATGGTGTCCTGTCATGTTGAACCTGTCATGGTGTCATGTTGTCCTGTCATGGTGTCATGGTGTCCTGTCATGGTGTCCTTTCATGGTGTCCTGTCATGGTGTCATGGTGTCCTGTCATGGTGTCCTGTCATGGTGTTCCTGTCATGGTGTCATCGTGTCCTGTCATGGTGTCCTGTCATGTGTCCCTGTCATGGTGTCATGGTGTCCTGTCATGGTGTCCTGTCATGGTGTCCTGTCATGGTGTCCTGTCATGGTGTCATGGTGTCCGTCATGTTGTCCTGTCATGGTGTCCGTCATGATGTCCTGTCATGGTGTCCTGTCATGGTGTCCTGTCATGGTGTCCTGTCATGGTGTCATGTTGTCCTGTCATGGTGTCCTGTCATGGTGTCATGTTGTCCTGTAATGGTGTTCTGTCATGGTGTCATGTTTTCCTGTCATGTTGTCCTGTCATGGTGTCCTGTTGTCCTGTCATGTTATCCTGTCATGTTATCCTGTCATGTTGTCCTGTCCATGTTGTCCTGTCATGGTGTCCTGTCATGTGTCCTGTCATGGTGTCTTGTCATGGTGTCATGATGTCCTGCCATGGTGTCCTGTCATGTGTCCTGTCTCGGTGTCCTGCCATGGTGTCCTGTCACGTTGTCCTGTCATGGTGTCATGTTGACCTGTCATGGTGTCATGTTGTCCTGTCATGGTGTCATGTTGTCCTGTCATGGTGTCCTGTCATGTTGTCCTGTCATGGTGTCATGTTGTCCTGTCATGGTGTCCTGTCATGTTGTCCTGTCATGGTGTTAGTTTGTCCTGTCTGGTGTCCTGTCATGTTGTCCCGTCATGGTGTCATGTGTCCTGTCATGGTGTCATGTTGTCCTGTCATGGTGTCATGTTGTCCGTCATGGTGTCCTGTCATGTTGTCCTGTCAGGTGTCATGTTGTCCTGTCATGGTGTCCTGTCATGTTGTCCTGTCATGGTGTTATGTTGTCCTGTCATGGTGTCCTGTCATGTTGTCCTGTCATGGTGTCATGTTGTCCTGTCATGGTGTCATGTTGTCCTGTCATGGTGTCCTGTCCATGGTGTCTTGTCATGGTGTCGTGTTGTCCTGTCATGGTGTCCTGTCATGTTGTCATGTCATGGTGGTATGCTGTCCTGTCATGGTGTCCTGTCATGTGGTCCTGGTCGTGGTGTCATGTTGTCCTGTCCTGGTGTCCTGTCACGTTGTCCTGTCTCGTTGTCCTGTCATGGTGTCCTGTCACGTTGTCTTGTCATGGTGTCCTGTCATGGTGTCATGTTGTCGTGTCATGGTGTCCTGTCACGTTGTCTTGTCATGGTGTCTTGTCCTGGTGTCCTGTCACGTTGTCCTGTCACGTTGTCTTGTCATGGTGTCCTGTCACGTTGTCCTGTCATGTTGTCCTGTCATGGTGTAACTCACTCACTCACTCACTCATCATCACTCACTAACTTAAGTAGCTAGCTAGCTACCTAACTAACTAAGAAAGAAACAATCAATCAAGCGCACGAATGCTCTCCAGATGCCTGCCAGCTGTCATGGTGTCCTGTCTGTTGTCCTCATGGTGTCATGTGTCCTGTCATGGTGTCCTGTCATGTTTTCATGTCATGGTGTCCTGTCATGGTGTCATGGTGTCCTGTCATGGTGTCCTGTCATGGTGTCATGGTGTCCTGTCATGGTGTCCTGTCATGTTTTCATGTCATGGTGTCCTGTCATGGTGTCATGGTGTCCTGTCATGGTGTCATGGTGTCCTTTCATGGTGTCCTGTCACGGTGTCCCTGTCACAGTGTCCTGTCATGTGTCATGGTGTCCTTCCCATGTGTCATGGTGTCCTTTCATGGTGTCCTGTCACGGTGTCCTGTCACAGTGTCCTGTCATGGTGTCATGGTGTCCTGTCATGGTGTCATGGTGTCCTGTCATGGTGTCATGGTGTCCTGTCACGGTGCCTGTCACGGTGTCCTGTCATGGTGTCCTGTCATGGTGTCATGGTGTCCTGTCACGGTGTCCTGTCATGGTGTCCTGTCATGGTGTCCTGTCACGGTGTCCTGTCATGGTGTCCTGTCATGGTGTCATGGTGTCCTGTCATGGTGTCCTGTCACGGTGTCCTGTCACAGTGTCCTGTCATGGTGTCCTGTCATTGTGTCCTGTCATGTGTCCTGTCATGGTGTCATGGTGTCCTATCATGGTGTCCTGTCACGGTTCCTGTCATGGTGTCCTGTCATGGTGTCCCTGTCAGGGTGTCCTGTCATGGTGTCACGTTGTCCTGTCATGGTGTCCTGTCATGGTGTCCTCTCACGTTGTCCTGTCATGGTGTCCTGTCATGGTGTCCTCTCACGTTGTCAGGTCATGGTGTCCTGTCATGGTGTCCTGTCATTGTGTCCTGTCATGATGTCCTGCCATGTTGTCCTGTCATGGTCATGGTGTCCTGTCATGTTGTCCTGTCATGGTGTCATGTTGTCCTGTCATGATTCATGTGTCCTGTCATGGTGTCCTGTCATGGTGTCATGTTGTCCTGTCATGGTGTGTGTTGTCATGTTGTTCTGTCATGGGTCATGTTGTCCTGTCCTGTCATGGTGTCCTGTCATGGTGTCCTGTCATGGTGTCCTGTCATTGTGTCCTGTCATGTTGTCCTGTCATGGTGTCCTGTCATGGTGTCATGTTGTCCTGTCATGTTGTGCTGTCATGGTGTCATGTGTTCTGTCATGGTGTCCTGTCATGGTCCTGTCATGGTGTCATGGTGTCCTGTCATGTTTTCCTGTCATGGTGTCATGGTGTCCTGTCATGGTGTCCTGTCATGGTGTCCTGTCATGGTGTCCTGTCATGGTGTCATGTCCTGTCATGTGTCCTGTCACGGTGTCATGGTGTTCTGTCATGGTGTCCTGTCATGGTGTCCTGTCATGGTGTCATGGTGTCCTGTCATGTTTTCCTGTCATGGTGCATGGTGTCCTGTCAGTTGTCCTGTCAAGGTGTCATGGTGTCCTGTCATGGTGTCCTGTCATGGTGTCCTGTCATGGTGGTCCTGTCATGGTGTCCTGTCATGGTGTCATGTTGTCCTGTCATGGTGTCTTGTCATGGTTCCTGTCATGGTGTCCTGGTCATGCTGTCCTGTCATGGTGTCCTGTCACGGTGTCATGGTGTCCTGTCATGTTGTCCTGTCATGGTCATGGTGTCCTGTCATGGTGTCAGTCATGTGTCCTGTCATGGTGTCATGTCATGTTGTCATGTCATGGTGTCATGTCATGTTGTCATGTCATGGTGTCATGTTGTCCTGTCATGGTGTCATGTCATGTTGTCATGTTGTCCTGTCATGGTGTCATGTTGTCCTTTCATGTTGTCTTGTCATGGTGTCATGTCATGGTTTAATGGTGTCCTAACATAATTGTTGTCTTGGTGTCCTATTACAGTGTGACGTATGTGGTCACGATGTCCTATTACGGTGTCACGATGTCCTGTCACGATGTCCTGTCACGATGTCCTATTACGGTGTCACGATGTCCTATTACGGTGTCATGATGTCCTATAACGGTGTCACGATGTCCTATACGATGTCACATGTCCTGTCACGATGTCCTATTACGGTGTCACGATGTCCTATTACGGTGTCACGATGTCCTATTACGGTGTCACGATGTCCTGTCACGATGTCCTATTACGGTGTCACGATGTCCTATTACGGTGTCAGATGTCCTATAGTGTGTGGACGGTGTCCTATCGTTGTGTAATGGTGAGCTAAAGTGCTTTGTGTCATGGTGTCCTGTTATAGTGTCATGATGTCCTGTTATTGTGTCATGTTGTCCTGTTATAGTGTCATAGGGTCCTATTATAGTGTCGTGGTGTCCTGTTATTGTGTCATGGTGTCCTGTTATTGTGTCATGGTGTCCTGTTATAGTGTCGAGGAATCCTGTTATAGTGTCATGATGTCCTGTTATAATGTCATGGTGTCCTGTAATTGTGTCATGGTGTCCTGTTATTGTGCCATGGTGTCCTGTTATAGTGTCACAGTGTCCTTATAGTGTCGAGGAGTCCTGTTGTTGTGTCATGATGTCCTGTTATAGTGTCATGGTGTCCTGTTATTGTGTCATGGTGTCATGTTATTGTGTCATGGTGTCCTGTTATTGTGTCATGATGTCCTGTTATAATGTCATGATGTCCTGTTATAATGTCATGGTGTCCTGTATTGTGTCATGGTGTCCTGTTATTGTGTCATGGTGTCCTGTTATTGTGTCATGATGTCCTGTTATAGTGTCATGGTGTCCTGCTATAGTGTCATGGTGTCTGCTATAGCGTCATGGTGTCCTGTGATAGCGTCATGGTGTCCTGTTATAGTGTCATGGTGTCCTGTTATAGTGTCATGATGTCCTGTTTTAATGTCATGGTGTCCTGTTATAGTGTCATGGTGTCCTGTTAAAGTGTCATGGTGTCCTGTTATAATGTCATGATGTCCTGTATAGTGTCATGATGTCCTATTATAGTGTCATAGTGTCCTGTTATAGTGTCATGATGTCCTGTTTATAGTGTCATGATGTCCTGTTATATAGTATCATGGAGTCCTGTTACAATGTCATGATGTCCTGTTATAGTGTCATGATGTCCTATTATAGTGTCATAGTGTCCTATTATAGTGTCATGATGCCTGTTATAGTGTCATGGGTCCTTTCATAGTGTCATGGTGTCCTGTCATACTGTCATGGTGTCCTTTTATGGCGTCATGGTGTCCATTATGGCGTCATATGTCCTTTATGGCGTCATGGTGTCCTTCATGGCGTCATGGTGTCCTTCATGGGTCATGGGAACCTTCATGGTGTCATGGTGTCCTTCATGGCGTCATGGTGTCCTTCATGGCGTCATGGTGTCCTTCATGGCGTCACTGTGTCAGTCAGCGTCATGGTGTTTTTTTATGGCGTCATGGTGTCCTTCATGGCGTCATGGTGTCCTTCATGGCGTCATGTGTCCTTCATGGCATCACTGTGTCAAGTCATGGCGTCATGGTGTCCTTCATGGCGTCACGGTCTCAAGTCATGGCGTCATGGTGTCCCTTCATGGCGTCATGGTGTCATGTCATGGCGTCACGGCGTCAAGTCATGGCGTCATAGTGTCCTTCATGGCGTCAATGTGTCAAGTCATGGCGTCATGTGTTCTTCATGCTGCATGGTGTTCTTCATGGCGTCATGGTGTTCTTCATGGCGTACTTGTGTCCTTCACGCGTCATGGTGTCAAGTCCAGGCGTCAACGGCGTCATGTCATGGCGTCATAGTGTCCTTCATGGCGTCAATGTGTCAAGTCATGGCGTCATGGTCCTTCATGCGTCATGGTGTTCTTCATGGCGTCATGGTGTTCTTCATCGCGTCACGGTGAACTTCATGGCATCATGGTGTCCTTCATGGCATCATGGTGTCCTTCATGGCGTCCGGTGTCCTTCATGCATCAGGTGTCCTTCATGGCGTCATGGTGTCCTTCATGGTGTCACGGTGTCCTTCATGGCGTCATAGTGTCCTTCATGGCGTCATGGTGTCCTTCATGGCGTCATGGTGTTCTTCATGGCGTCACTGTGTCCAGTCATGGCGTCATGGTGTCTTTTATGGCGTCACGGTGTCCTTCATGGCGTCACTGTGTCAAGTCATGGCGTCATGGTGTCTTTCATGGCGTCCACGGTGTCCTTCATGGCGTCATGGTGTCCTTCATGCGTCATGGTGTCCTTCATGCGTCACGGTGTCCTTCATAGCATCATGGTGTCCTTCATGGCGTCATGGTGTTCTCATGGCGTCATGGTGTCCTCATGGCGTCACGGTGTCATGTCATGGCGTCATGGTGTCCTTCATGGCGTCCATGGTGTCCTGCATGGCGTCATGGTGTCCTGCATGGCGTCACAGTGTCCTTCATGGCGTCACGGGTGTCCTTCATGGCGTCACGGTGTCCTTCATGGCGTCATGGTGTCCTTCATGGCGTCATGGTGTCCTTCATGCGTCACGGTGTCATGTCATGGCGTCATGGTGTCCTTCATGGCGTCATGGTGTCCTTCATGGCGTCACGGTGTCAAGTCATGGCGTCATGGTGTCCTTCAATGGCGTCATGGTGTCCTTCATGGCGTCACAGTGTCATGTCATGGCATCATGGTGTCCTTCATGGCGTCATGGTGTCCTTCATGGCGTCACGGTGTCATGTCATGGCGTCATGGTATTTTTTATGGCGTCATGGTGTCCTTCATGGCGTCCACGGTGTCATGTCATGGCGTCATGGTGTCCTACATGTCGTCATGGTGTCCTTCATGGCGTCATTGTGTCCTTCATGGCGTCACGGTGTCCCTCATGGCGTCATGGTGTCCTTCATGGCGTCATGGGTTCTTCATGGCGTCACGGTTTTCTCATGGCGTCACTGTGTCATGTCATGGCATCATGGTGTATTTCATGGCATCATGGTGTCCTTCATGCGTCATGGTGTCCTTCATGGCGTCACGGTGTCCTTCATGGCGTCACATTGTCCCTCATGGCGTCATGGTGTTCTTCATGGCGTCATGGTGTCTTTCATGATGTCATGGTGTCCTTCATGGCGTCATGGTGTTCTTTAGGCGTCATGGTGTTCTTCATGGCGTCATGGTGCCCTACCATGAGGTCATGGTTTCCTGTCCATTGTCCCGTCCTGGTGTCATGTTGTCCCGTCATGGTGTCATGTTTGTCCCGTCCTGGTGTCATGTTGTCCCGTCATGGTGTCATGTTATAGTGTCATGATGTCCTATTATAGTGTCATAGTGTCCTGTACAATGTCATGTTTGTCCTGTTATAGTGTCATGATGTCCTAGTATAGTGTCACAGTGTCCTGTTACAATGTCATGTTGTCTGTTATAGTGTCATGATGTCCTATTATAGTGTCATAGTGTCCTGTTACAATGTCATGTTGTCCTGTTATAGTGTCATGATGTCCTAGTATAGTGTCATAGTGTCCTGTTATAGTGTCATGATGTCCTGTTATTGTGTCATGATGTCCTATTATAGTGTCATAGTGTCCTGTTATAGTGTCATGATGTCCTTATAGTGTCATGATGTCCTATTATAGTGTCATAGTGTCCTGTTATAGTGTCATAATGTCCTGTTATAGTGTCATGATGTCCTATTATAGTGTCATAGTGTCCTGTTATAGTGTCATGATGTCCTGTTAAGTGTCATGATGTCCTATTATAGTGTCTTAGTGTCCGTTATAGTGTCATGATGTCCTGTTAAGTGTCTTGATGTCCTATTATAGTGTCATAGTGTCCTGTTATAGTGTCATGAATGTCCTGTTATAATGTCATGATGTCCTGTTATAGTGTCATGATGTCCTATTATGTATCATGGAGTCCTGTTACAAATGTCATGATGTCCTGTTATAGTGTCATGATGTCCTATTATAGCATCATGAGTCCTGTTACAATGTCATGATGTCCTGTTATAATGTCATGATGTCCTGTTATAGTGTCATGATGTCCTATTATAGTGTCATAGTGTCCTGTTATAGTGTCATGATGTCCTGTTATAGTGTCATGATGTCCTGTTATAGTATCATGGAGTAATGTTACAATGTCATGAATGTCCTGTTATAGTGTCATGATGTCCTATTATAGTGTCATAGTGTCCTATTATAGTGTCATGATGTCCTGTTATAGTGTCATGGTGTCCTTTCATAGTGTCATGGTGTCCTGTCATAGTGTCATGGTGTCCTTTTAATGGCGTCATGGTGTCCTTTATAAATTTATGGCATCATGGTGTCCTTTATGGCGTCATGGTGTCCTTCATGGCGTCATGGTGTCCTTCATGGGGTCATGGGACCTTCATGGTGTCATGGTGTCCTTCATGGTGTCATGGTGTCCTTCATGGCGTCACTGTGTCAGGTCATGGCGTCATGGTGTGTTTTATGGCGTCATGGTGTCCTTCATGGCGTCATGGTGTCCTTCATGGCGTCATGGTGTCCTTCATGGCGTCATGGTGTCCTTCATGGCATCACTGTTTCAAGTCATGGCGTCATGGTGTTCTTCATGCGTCATGGTGTCCTTCAGGCGTCATGGTGTCCTTCATGGCGTCATGGTGTTCCTCATGGCGTCATGGTGTCCTTCATGGCGTCACGGTGTCAAGTCATGGCGTCATGGTGTCCTTCATGGCGTCATGGTGTCAAGTCATGGCGTCATGGTGTTCTTCATGGCGTCATGGTGTTCTTCATGGCGTCATGGTGTTCTTCATCGCGTCACGGTGTCCTTCATGGCATCATGGTGTCCTTCATGTCATCATGGTGTCCTTCATGGCGTCACGGTGTCCTTCATGGCACAATGGGTCCTTCATGGCGTCACGGTGTCCTTCATGGCATCATGGTGTCCTTCATGTCATCATGGTGTCCTTCATGGCGTCACGGTGTCCTTCATGCACATGGTGTCCTTCATGGCGTCACAGTGTCCTTCATGGCACAATGGTGTC
Source organism: Conus ventricosus (assembly GCA_018398815.1). NCBI lineage: Eukaryota > Metazoa > Mollusca > Gastropoda > Neogastropoda > Conidae > Conus > Conus ventricosus. The sequence goes on along the minus strand of JAFLJL010015766.1, from coordinate 3,094 downwards.
CTTCATGGCATCATGGTGTCCTTCATGGCATCACGGTGTCCTTCATGGCATCATGGTGTCCTTCATGGCGTCATGGTGTCCTTCATGGCGTCACGGTGTCATGTCATGGCATCATGGTGTCCTTCATGCGTCATGGTGTTCTCATGGCGTCATGGTGTCTTTCATGGCGTCACTGTGTCAAGTCATGGCGTCATGGTGTCCTTCAGGCGTCACGGTCCTTCATGGCGTCATAGTGTCCTTCATGGCGTCATGGTGTCCTTCATGCGTCACTGTGTCAAGTCATGGCGTCATGGGTGTTCTTCATGGCGTCACGGTGTGCCTTCATGGCGTCATGGTGTCCTTCATGGCGTCATGGTGTCCTTTATGGCGTCATGGTGTCCTTCATGGCGTCACGGTGTCCTTCATAGCATCATGGTGTCCTTCATAGCATCATGGTGTCCTTCATAGCATCATGTGTTCTTCATGGCGTCATGGTTCCTTCAGCGTCACGGTGTCATGTCATGGCGTCATGGTGTCCTTCATGGCGTCATGGTGTCCTGCATGGCGTCATGGTGTCCTGCATGGCGTCACGGTGTCCTCATGGCGTCACGGTGTCCTTCATGGCGTCACGGTGTCCTTCATGGCGTCATGGTGTCTTTCATGGCGTCACGGTGTCATGTCATGGCGTCATGGTGTCCTTCATGGCGTCATGGTGTCCTTCATGGCGTCACGTGTCATGTCATGGCGTCATGGTGTCCTTCATGCGTCATGGTGTCCTTCATGGCGTCACGGTGTCATGTCATGGCGTCATGGTGTTTTTATGGCGTCATGGTGTTCTTCATGGCGTCACGGTGTCATGTCATGGCGTCATGGTGTCCTTCATGGCGTCATGGTGTTCTGCATGGCGTCATTGTGTCCTTCATGGCGTCACGGTGTCCCTCATGGCGTCATGGTGTCCTTCATGGCGTCATGGTGTTCTTCATGGCGTCATGGTGTCCTGCATGGCGTCACTGTGTCATGTCATGGCATCATGGTGTATTTCATGGCATCATGGTGTCCTTCATGGCGTCATGGTGTCCTTCATGGCGTCACGGTGTCCTTCATGGCGTCACATTGTCCCTCATGGCGTCATGGTGTTCTTCATGGCGTCATGGTGTCTTTCATGCGTCATGGTGTCCTCATGCGTCATGGTGTTCTTTATGGCGTCATGGTGTCCTTCATGCGTCACGGTGTCATTCATGGCGTCATGGTGTTTTTTATGGCGTCATGGTGTCCTTCATGGCGTCACGGTGTCATGTCATGGCGTCACGGTGTCCCTCATGGGTCATGGTGTCCTTCATGCGTCATGGTTCCTTCATGGCGTCACGGTTTTTCTTCATGGCGTCACTGTGTCATGTCATGGCATCATGGTGTATTTCATGGCATCATGGTGTCCTTCATGGCGTCATGGTGTCCTTCATGGCGTCACGGTGTCCTTCATGGCGTCACATTGTCCCTCATGGCGTCATGGTGTTCTTCATGGCGTCATGGTGTCTTTCATGATGTCATGGTGTCCTTCATGGCGTCATGGTGTTCTTCATGGCGTCATGGTGTTCTCATGGCGTCATGGTGCCCTACCATGAGGTCATGGTTTCCTGTCACATTGTCCCGTCTTGGTGTCATGTTGTCCCGTCATGGTGTCATGTTGTCCCGTCATGGTGTCATGTTGTCCCGTCCTGGTGTCATGTTGTCCTGTTATGTGTCATGTTGTCCTGTTAGGTGTCATGATGTCCTATTATAGTGTCATAGTGTCCTATTATAGTGTCATGAGTCCTGTTATGGTGTCATGATGTCCATTATAGTGTCATAGTGTCCTATTATATGTGTCATGATGTCCTGTTATAGTGTCATGAGTCCTATTATATGTCATAGTGTCCTATATAGTGTCAATGATGTCCTGTTATAGTGTCATGATGTCCTATTATAGTGTCATAGTGTCCTTATAGTGTCATGATGTCCTGTTATAGTGTCAATGATCCTATTATAGTGTCATAGTTCCTGTTATAGTGTCATGATGTCCTGTTATAGTTCATGATGTCCTATTATAGTATCATGGAGTCCTGTTACAATGTCATGTTGTCCTGTTATAGTGTAATGAGTCCTATTATAGTGTCATAGTGTCCTGTTATAGTGTCATGTTGTCCTGTTATAGTGTCATGATGTCCTATTATAGTGTCATAGTGTCCTGTTATAGTGTCATGATGTCCTGTTATAGTGTCATGATGTCCTATTATAGTGTCATAGTGTCCTGTTATAGTGTCATGATGTCCTATTATAGTGTCATAGTGTCCTGTTATAGTGTCATGATGTCCTGTTATAGTGTTATGATGTCCTATTATAGTGTCATAGTGTCCTGTTATAGTGTCATGATGTCCTGTTATAATGTCATGTTGTCCGTTTAGTGTCCATGATGTCCTATTATAGTGTCATAGTGTCCTGTTAAGTGTCATGATGTCCTATTATAGTGTCATGATGTCCTATTATAGTGTCATAGTGTCCTGTTATAGTGTCATGTTGTCCTGTTATAGTGTCTGATGTCCTATTATAGTGTCATAGTGTCCTGTTTATAGTCATGATGTCCTGTTATAGTGTCATGATGTCCTATTATAGTGTCATAGTGTCCTGTTATAGTGTCATGAGTCCTGTTATAGTGTCCATGATGTCCTATTATAGTGTCACAGTGTCCTGTATAATGTCATGATGTCCTGTTATAGTGTCATGATGTCCTATTATAGTGTCATAGTGTCCCGTTATAGTGTCATGATGTCCTGTTGTAATGTCATGTGTCCTGTTATAGTGTCATGATGTCCTATTATATGTCATAGTGTCCTGTTATAGTGTCATGAGTCCCTGTATATAATATCATGTGTCCTGTTATAGTGTCATGATGTCCTATTATAGTATCAGGAGTCCTGTTACAATGTCATGATGTCCTGTTATAGTGTCATGATGTCCTATTATAGTGTCATGATCTCCGATTATAGTATCATGGAGTCCTGTTACAATGTCATGATGTCCTGTTATAATGTCATGATGTCCTGTTATAGTGTCATGATGTCCTGTTATAGTTCATGAT
>JAFLJL010015765.1:0-22965 GCA_018398815.1 Conus ventricosus | reverse complement strand
TCATCCGAACTTCCATAAGAAGTTGGAGCGATCCATTCAATCGAATCTCTATTCCGCATTCTTCCTACTGAACAACGCAGACATTGGCCTTTTGACGTGTTAGATTTGCCAATTTCAAAACAATCCACCACGGACTTTCCACACTCTGAGATACGTTTTGATGTTGTCTCATATCACAACTACTCCACGAACTCTTTAGCACATAAACATTGCAGGGTTGACTTCATTTTGCATTATAAAAGTACAAAAATTGCCTCACACACACGCACGCACGCACGCACACACACGCGCGCGCACGCGCACACACACACACACACACACACACACACACACACACACACACACACACACACCACACACACACACACACACACACACACGTACACACACGTACACACACACACACACACACACACACACACACACACACACACACACACACACACACACACACACACACACATGCACATTTCCATATAATTATGGGTTTAACTTCTTTTTAGCCGCAGTATCTAGTAGCTCCGTGCTTTGTGCTTCTACAGCTCAGATCTAACGAATATTGGAAAGAGTTCATCACTGTTGGCACAACTAACGTAAGCTGCAAGACCTTCTGACAAAATCCCATTTACATATTGAAAGAAAACATAAAGCTAGGATTGCCAAACATAACCTGGCTTATCGTTTCAGTGATAAAGATCTTTGCTCATCCTGTGTTTTTTTTTCCCAAAAGAATAAGGTGTTGCGAAGATTTAATCAAAAACATTTTCAAGGGAATCTGTTTCCAGAAAGTATCGTGGATTAAACAGATGTAAAGTTTTGATTTCGCAGTCATGCCTACATATCAAAGTGTTATAATCGGACGAGGTACGAACGGGCTGGACCGATAAATGTCGTGTACCGTTTTGACGCCTGACTCATTTGATGCCGAGGTCAAATTCGATCGTATCACGCAAACCATCTTGACGCAAGGGCTGATGTGTTTTTTTTCCACCTGGTGACATGTTGGTACGAATAATACGAACAATTTCGTCGCCGAAGCCATTTTGATACGGAGACATTTTGCTCTGCAAGATACGATCCAGTTCGTTTACAGGTTTACAGTGACACTCGTCGCCTAATTTGTGATCAGATGGGCTATACATACAATTGTTGCTGACTTAATATTTGATGGAAATGATCAGATGATTGCTTGGTTGCTTGATTGTTTTGATGATCGATCAGTGTGCGTGTGTGTGTGTGTGTGTGTGTGTGTGTAACAAACGAAAACGGAGAGGCGCTGAACATTTTCGTCACGTCAGATTTTGACCCGTCATCGGCCCGAAGCTTTTTGCAGTATTGTGACTGTGAAGAGCTTTAAGCACGCGACATGTTTCCGCTTTCTTTTCGCTTTAAAGTCGCAGAATTTCTCGCGATGTTTCACTGGAACCTTACTAAGTCTGTGGAATGCGGTATAGGCCCTCATTACATAATGACAGTCCCTTAGATCTTTATCTCTGTCTGGTGCTTTATTGTAGATGTACTTGTCATATACGTTATAAAAGCAGACGGCCTCGGATATTCTCCGTCAAGCTTATCTTTTATCCATAAAACTGACATAATGACAGTCCCATAGATCTATCTCTGTCTGGTGCTTTATTGTAGATGTACTTGTCATATACTTTATAAAAGCAGACGGCCTCGGATATTCTCCGTCAAGCTTATCTTTTATCCATAAAATTGAGATAATTTTTTGCTTTCAGAATCTCTCGGTAGGATACTTATAAAATACGTCTTCGCGCTGAGGGCCTCACCTGCTAAACCTACCTGTATCAGAAGTATCTATTCTACTCTGTTCAGCCAACAAGGTGGCAACGATGAGGACTCAGGGAGGAAAGCGGGGAGATACGTGAGGTAGTGACGCTAACATCTTGGTTGTCTTCTGTGTGTCGGAGAAAGTCCAGGATGCTCCGGGCAGTCCAGTCCTTGATGCTGGCGGACTGGGCTTTCCTCTGCCTCCCTCTGCCGTCTGCCCACAGTTCTTACAGTGGTTTGGGCGTGGGAATGGTGGCGTGACACGTGACCAGAGTACGTAACCTTCCTTTGTTCGCTGTGGCAAGCAGAAATATCTATGGACAGTAACGTTTTCTTCTCTGCTGCCGTGGAAGGCGCTGTTTGTGCAGTGCCCGTGAAAATTGGGGCAGTCTGGCGATCATTTGGTCATGACTAGCTCTCACGTCCAGACAGAGATAACCACAGAGCTTGATTTAGAAAAGAAGCTGATGCTGATATTTTTCAGCAGTTGTGTCAGATTTTTCATTGCTGACATAACAAGACTGTCGCTGATATAATAACGACCGTTGCTGACATACCAAGACCGTTGCTGTTCGATCTTGATCTCCATTGTATATCTGCTATCTTAGATGAGAGTGGAGCTTAGGTGTTCGATGGCCTCTGTCTCTTCAAACTGGTCTACGTTGATGGTTATGGCGAGGCTGTTGTTTGTGCTGGTTACCAACACTTTGTTACTTCCAGGGGCTCACTTCAATCCCACATGCTCTCGCCTGGTCAACAATCCTGCATGTTCACTCTTAGACTTAATGATAACTGCTACTGTGGTGAAGATGGCCCCCGACCAAGACAACGGAACTGAACTGGTAGAGAGTTTTCCTCTTGGTGTTCTAGAGGAGGAGATCGGAAAGAACAGGTACGAGTAAGCAGCCTTGGTTAATACTAACAGAGGTAAGAAAGATGTCGCCAATCTCGTTGTTCAGGATGATAGCGCTGTTGGCAGAGTTCTATGGGCTTCAGTGATCTTAACTAAGTCTTCTTTAATGTCGAAATTTCTCAAATTTTGGCATAGGCTTTGTGTCATACTCTGGCGAAGACGAAGCTTTGGATACAAAAGTGAACGGTCTAGAGGGTAGGTCGAAGAAAAACAATCCAACATTATTCATGGTATCCCCCGCAAGAAGAATGAAAGCTAGCAGGACTATGAGGACAGGATGAAAGGCATGTTTACAGATAAACTAAACTTTTCTGAAGATGTTCTGTTTGACAGAGTCCATCTTCCTAGTTCAAGAACATACTCTCCTATTATTGCCCGGTACACTTTTTATAAGGATAAGGACAGAAACTAACAAGATGCAAAGCATATAAACGTACTCCCAGTTTATCTTGAATACGCGCGAGATATTCCATAAAGAAGAAAAACCGATACGGCTATCTTGGTAAACATCGGCCATCATCTGTGACCCATAATGAACATACCTACACATTTTCAGAAAGATCGGCCAAGTACTTTCTGATATATTCCATAAAGAAGAAAAGCGTTATGGCCATTATAACCATGAGTAACGGATATAACGGTAAAATAAACATCGGGCATCATCCGTGACCCATAATGAACATACGTACAAATTTCAGAAAGATCGGCCAAGTACTTTCTGAGATATTCCATAAAGAAGAAAAACCGATATGGGTAGTCATAGCCGTTAGTAACGGATATAACGGTAAAATAAAACATCGGGCATCATCCGTGACCCATAATGAACATGCCTACAAATTTTCAAAAAGGTCGGCCTGGTAGTTTTTTCTGGAGCGAGTGGAACACATTTTGACACGGACGGACGGACGGACGGACACACACACACACACACACACACACACACACACACACACACACACACACTGTCACGGTCAAAAATAACCTCAACCAAATTCGTGGTCAATCGCCACCAGCCCAGTTGGACTTAAGCTCTAACGCAAACATTCTAGGCGTCACGTAGACCGGGCCCATGGTTCGGATCCGTCCAATTAAGCTTAGTGGAGAGGCTTCATGGAGACGGTACGATCCACCCAGACTGACTAAGCCGTTTTGACCGACGCCTCGATGTCTAGCGAGACGAGTCGTAGCGCCGGGCTCAGGCTCATCCGGCCAATTTGTGGAACCAGTGTCATTGTTACTCAGACGTCCTGGCGCCTACCCAGACTCAGCTAGCCACTTTAGATTGACCAGTGTCCACGACTTAAGTCACACGGCGCCAATTAAGTAGGAAAGGGGGGAAGGTAGTGTGTGGTGGGGGTGAAATCTAGCTAATCAATTAAATGACCAATTGACCACCACAGAGAGTAAGGCGTGTCGGCGTGACTGTCGTGATTTGAATATCCAATGGAATTAGAGGGGGATAACTTCGGGTGTCAGGGCGGTAAAAATACTGACCAATGGTACTCGCCCTTTTTGGACAGATCGGAACGAATAAAGGAATGCGTGAGTGAGAGTGAGAAGGAAGGAGGAAAACGACAGACAGAGAGAGAGAGGGAGAAGTTCGGGGAGTAGGCTCTTGCCTACAGGAAGGCAGGGAGATGAGAACGAACAGAGGGAACGAGGGGGAGAACGAAGAGAGAGACAGAGAGAGGGAGAGGTTCTAGGTCTGCTTGAGAGAAAAGCAGAGAGATGAGGGGAGGAGAGAAGAGAACCAAGTTGAGAGATTAGCATGAGATAGTCTGCAGAGGAAGGACTGAGGAGAGATGTGGAGAGAGAGAGAGAGTTGCTAATTAATGAAGAAGAAAAGAAAGAAAAGAAAAAAGAAAAGAAAAGCAACCATGTCCATTTGATAAGAGCAGACTAGAAGAGAGAGAGAGAGGGTGCAATGCGTTAATGCAGGAAGAAAGAAAGGAGAACAGATCGATGTTGATAGTCACTGTTCTATCCTAACCGGGGGTTCGACCTCATACCTGGCAGCGTCACTTCGCCAAGCAGAACCACAGACCAACGCCAACAGTCTCACCTGACCAGGCGCCATCAGACCAACACCAGTGCCGGCAGTTGTGTCGTGTTGTGAAAGTGACAGTGAAAAGAAAAAGAAAAGAAAGAAAAGACAGTGATTCGTGAATAGTTAAGATCACCTGGCCAGGTAAAGTAGAAATCTGTTTATACCCGGGTTAGTTAATGATGTTTTAGATAAATGATTTTGTGAAGTTCAGGAAAGAGAGAATGTTTTATTTCATTTGATTCCATATGCATTGATGTTTCGTTCTATGATCATGTGTAGTAAAGTTATAGACTTTACTAGTGGTTTGATGTGACGAATGCATGATATATGAATGAGATCGTAAGCAAGCTGTGAGTGTGTTTGGGCTGTGCGCTAGTCCTTCCTCCACTGACATTACACCGAGGTTTGACAATTTATTGGCGAGCTTGCCAGGATATTCTGGCCCATTTATTATAATTGTTCAACTTCTCAGAGAGGAAGCTGGGTGGGATTCAAGTGTTGTAATCCTAAGACAAGGGGTTGTCTTACTGTATGTTCCCAAGATAGTTAAATACTAGGCTTGGCATTGCTTCCAAGATAGTTAATACTAGGCTTGGCATTTCAGCCCCAGAGTACTCATTTCGCACAGATTTCCTATAATTCGCTCTCATAGTTGGGTCAGGCGCTGGGCGTCTTATAAAAACTAACTACGTTGTCCCAAGCTAATATTATCATTCATAGGATTGTGCTATTACGTCACTCGTGTCGGTAACCACCAGTTTGGCTGTCGTTGTCATAAAATCTTGTTCAAAAAAAAAAAGGAGATATAATGGCGGAAGAAAAGAACACCCCTATTGAACAACTTGTGAGCGTCGCTCGTGATCTAGGTTACTCAGGAGATGAGTTGCGCGCATTCGTTGAAAACCAGCAAAAGATGGAAAGGATGAACGCGCGGAAAGACGCCGTGTCGCAGTAGAAATAGCATTAGCAGAGCAGGAAAGGACTAAAACTAGCGAAACGCAGGAAACAGAAAGAATAAGGCAGGCGCAAGAGACAGAAAGAATGAAGCAGGAAACGGAAAGATTAAAGGTTCAGTTAGAATTAGAGAAAGTGAGAATACAAAGGGAGACCACCGAGGATGGTAGCTCAGTTTCCAGTGACTCTGTGCGCAGCTATGCTCCCCGACCCAAGTTGCCAAAATTCTCTGAAGGAACCGATTCGATTGATGCATACATCAGTCGTTTCGAAACGTTTGCGACCAGTCAGGGTTGGCCTCCAGAAGAGTGGGCAGTCATTTTGTCGGCGTTACTGACGGGTAAGGCATTGCAGATTTTCACTGCGTTACCAGCAGACACCCAATCTGATTTTGGTGCTGTGAAGGAATCATTGATGAAGGGATTTGACCTCACAGAGGAAGGATTCAGGAAGAAATTTCGTTCAGCTAAATTACAAGCAGGTGAGACGTACACTCAGTTTGGTGCACGTTTGGATCACTATTTTGAGAAGTGGTTAGAGTTGAGTGGTACGAAGAAGGAGTTCGCTGAATTGAAAGAGCTAGTTATGAAAGAACAGATTTTGTCAGGTTGCGGCCCTGAGTTAACTATACATTTGAAAGAGAGACAGCCAGAGACAGCAGGGAGTTGTTGAAGTTCGCAGAGGTGTATAGAGAGGCACGTTGGGCACTAAGGTGCAGGAGAAACAGGTGCTAGGCACAGGTGAGAAGAGTGCAAGGAGACTAGGGGAGTTTTCTGCAAAGTCTGCAAACCCAGTGGTGGGGCAGAAGGAAGGGCAAAGGGACATTAGGTGTTTCATTTGTCACAAGAAGGGACATGTGGCGAGGGATTGTCGCATGAGGTTCCAGAAGGCAGCAGCCTTGCAAGAGGTGGATAAGGGTCGTCAAGGGAAACGACCTGCAGTGGAACCAAAGGGGATTCAGTCTGAAGAGGGTGGAGTTTCAGCTTATGGCTAGCACTGGACAGCAGTCAGTGTCAGGGATGGAGGGCACTAGGCCGAGTGGTTCGTTACCAGTGGAAGAAGGGTGGATTGGCCAGCAGAGGGTGAAAGTGTTACGAGACACTGGTTGTTCATGCGGGGTAGTACGAACAACGCTGGTCGATAAAGGGGATTTGACAGGGCAAATCCAGACCTGTACTCTAATCGATGGCACTGTGAGGGAGTTTCCAGTTGCTAAGATAGAAGTACGTACCCCTTACTTCTCAGGCGAGTTGTCTGCGTTGGTGATGGAGAAACCCCTTCACGATTTGATCATTGGAAATATTCCAGGTGCAAGGGATCCAGGGGATCCTGAGTTGTTGACTGCTACAGGGGCAGCGGTTCAAACACGGAGCAAGAAGGAGGAAAAGGTTGTTAAACCGTTAGTTGTTCCCGGAAGGAAGTCGGGCATAGACGTGTCGCCTGATGAGTTTAGGGCAGCACAGGAACAAGACCCTTCGCTCGTGAAGTCTTGGGAGTTGGCAAGAGGTGGAGAGAAACAGGAGGTTAGAGGAGGTGAGACAGAATTTCTTGTGAAAGGCGGGCTGTTGTACCGAGTGTTTCACCAAGGGGAAGACAGGTAAGGTGACCACTCAGTTAGAGGTACCAGCGTGTTATCGTGACACTGTCATGTCAGTGGGTCACGAGTCGCTCATGGCGGGTCATCTCGGCACCGGTAAAACGGCTGACCGAGTCTTTTGATGATTTTCATTGGCCAGGAGCAATGGCAGACATAAAACGTTTCTGCATGTCTTGTGACGTGTGTCAAAGGTCAGCCACAAGAGGGGTGAAGAGGAAGGCGCCTCTTAAACATCCCCCTTTAATTGACACACCGTTCAGGAGAGTGGCTGTTGATTTGATTGGCCCTATCTCGCCCTGTTCCAAAGGTGGGCACAGGTGTGAGACATGTAAGGTTGCAAGGGAAGGTTTGCAGGAGGCTAGGGTCGGTCAGAAGAAGCAATATGACAGGAAGGTGAGGAAGCAATCCCGCAAGGTGGGAGATCAAGTCCTGGTACTGCTTCCCACGGGTCACAACAAGCTGCTGATGCATTGGAAAGGACCATTCACCATCACTGAAAAGGTCGGTCGGGATTACCGAATTGATGTGAATGGGAAACCAGAACTTTTCCATGCGAATTTTCTCCGCAAATATATTCAGCGTGAGACTCAGCACATAGGCGCAGCAGCAATCATTGATGAGTGAAAGAGACCCAGCTGAAGAAGGGGAGATTTGGTTGCCTAAGTTTCCAGAAGAGTCATACAGGGATGTGTCACTGTATGAAGGGCTAGACAGTTGGAGTTCCTAGGTTTTGTTGTTGGAGGCGACACAAAGCAGCCAGAAAGGGGAACGGTGGAGAAGGAGTGTTTAGCGGTCGTGTGGGCCGTGCAGAAATTCCACAAATACTTGTATGGGAAAGAGTTCGTGATCGAGACGGATCATCAACCACTCAAATTCCTGCAGGAGGCACAGCTGAAAAACAGCAGGGTTCTGCGTTGGGCAATGGCACTGCAGCCCTACAGGCACCGAGTGCAGTACATTCCCGGTCGACAGAATGTCGGAGCTGACTATTTAAGCCGTGTAGTCTAGCAAGCTGCAACTCAGAGGAAGTCAGTCATATCCGGGGTGCTTTGTGATAATATGTGTTGATTACAGTTATGTTGATTGGATATGGGTTCATTCCCAGTTGGCTATGGTTCATATTTTTTTTTGTGTGTGAGACTTGTTCATATTTTCTTTGTGAGACTTGTTCATGTGGATGTAGTTATGCTTGGAGCATACAGTCGCTTGTGTAGTGATGCATTATTTGCAATAAGTGAGGATGGAGATTCCTCAGTGAAGTGTCATGGATCGTGCTCATATTATATTATGCTTTTCATAAGAATTGTGAAAAGGAGAGATGGCAAATCCGCAGGTAGGGGAATTGCATAAGTGCGCACAGAGGTCGTTAGAAAATGAGTTGAAATAACGCAAGAGCGCACGTCAATGATAACTCATTGGAGTGGTATTCACTAATGATATATTTTATAATTTGTAAACCGGTTGTTGTAAAGTATTTTTCAAACTTTGCAGGTGTAGCTGTGGGTCAGCAAATTCGGTTGTTGTCTTTTTTTTTGTACCGTTGTTTTGAGACAATGCGGAGCATGGTCTTTGCAAGGGGGAAATTGTCACGGTCAAAAATAACCTCAACCAAATTCGTGGTCAATCGCCACCAGCCCAGTTGGACTTAAGCTCTAACGCAAACATTCTAGGCGTCACGTAGACCGGGCCCATGGTTCGGATCCGTCCAATTAAGCTTAGTGGAGAGGCTTCATGGAGACGGTACGATCCACCCAGACTGACTAAGCCGTTTTTGACCGACGCCTCGATGTCTAGCGAGACGAGTCGTAGCGCCGGGCTCAGGCTCATCCGGCCAATTTGTGGAACCAGTGTCATTGTTACTCAGACGTCCTGGCGCCTACCCAGACTCAGCTAGCCACTTTAGATTGACCAGTGTCCACGACTTAAGTCACACGGCGCCAATTAAGTAGGAAAGGGGGGAAGGTAGTGTGTGGTGGGGGTGAAATCTAGCTAATCAATTAAATGACCAATTGACCACCACAGAGAGTAAGGCGTGTCGGCGTGACTGTCGTGATTTGAATATCCAATGGAATTAGAGGGGGATAACTTCGGGTGTCAGGGCGGTAAAAATACTGACCAATGGTACTCGCCCTTTTTGGACAGATCGGAACGAATAAAGGAATGCGTGAGTGAGAGTGAGAAGGAAGGAGGAAAACGACAGACAGAGAGAGAGAGGGAGAAGTTCGGGGAGTAGGCTCTTGCCTACAGGAAGGCAGGGAGATGAGAACGAACAGAGGGAACGAGGGGGAGAACGAAGAGAGAGACAGAGAGAGGGAGAGGTTCTAGGTCTGCTTGAGAGAAAAGCAGAGAGATGAGGGGAGGAGAGAAGAGAACCAAGTTGAGAGATTAGCATGAGATAGTCTGCAGAGGAAGGACTGAGGAGAGATGTGGAGAGAGAGAGAGAGTTGCTAATTAATGAAGAAGAAAAGAAAGAAAAGAAAAAAGAAAAGAAAAGCAACCATGTCCATTTGATAAGAGCAGACTAGAAGAGAGAGAGAGAGGGTGCAATGCGTTAATGCAGGAAGAAAGAAAGGAAAAACAGATCGATGTTGATAGTCACTGTTCTATCCTAACCGGGGGTTCGACCTCATACCTGGCAGCGTCACTTCGCCAAGCAGAACCACAGACCAACGCCAACAGTCTCACCTGACCAGGCGCCATCAGACCAACACCAGTGCCGGCAGTTGTGTCGTGTTGTGAAAGTGACAGTGAAAAGAAAAAGAAAAGAAAGAAAAGACAGTGATTCGTGAATAGTTAAGATCACCTGGCCAGGTAAAGTAGAAATCTGTTTATACCCGGGTTAGTTAATGATGTTTTAGATAAATGATTTTGTGAAGTTCAGGAAAGAGAGAATGTTTTATTTCATTTGATTCCATATGCATTGATGTTTCGTTCTATGATCATGTGTAGTAAAGTTATAGACTTTACTAGTGGTTTGATGTGACGAATGCATGATATATGAATGAGATCGTAAGCAAGCTGTGAGTGTGTTTGGGCTGTGCGCTAGTCCTTCCTCCACTGACATTACACCGAGGTTTGACACACACACACACACACACACACACACACACGCACACACACAGAGCATTTCTTCGTTCCCATTCTAAAGTACTCCCTGTTCTATAAGAACTGGGAGTACAAAACCTTTACAGGCCGTTAGTAACGGCTATAACGGTAAACTAAAACATCGGGCATTATTCGTGACCCATAATGAACATACATGCTAATTTTCACAAAGATCGGCCATGTACTTTCTGAGATATTCCATGAAGAAAAAAACCCGTTACAGGCCGTTACAGCCGTTAGTGCTATAATGGGGTGAACTAAAACATCGGGCATCATCCGTGACCCATAATGTTCATACCTGCTAATTTTCACAAAGATCGGTCAAGTCCTTTCGGAGATATTCCATTAAGAAGAAAAACAGCTACAGGCCGTTACAGCCGTCCCGTAACGGCTATAACGGTAAACTAAAACATCGGGCATCATTCTTGACCGATAATGAACATACCTACAAATTTTCAGAAAGATCGGCCCAGTAGTTTTGTCTGGAGCGAGTGGAACACATTTTGACCACGGACGGACAGACACACAGACACACACACACACACACACACACACACACACACACACACACACACACACACACACACCACACACACACACACACACACGCGCACACACACACACAGTATTTCTTCGTTCCCATTCTAAAGTACTCCCTATTCAGTAAGAACTGGGAGTACAAAAACCGTCTTGGCTGGTGTAACCATTAGTAATGGCTATTTTGGTAAACATCGGCCATCATCTGTGACCTATAATGAACATACTTACAAATTTTCAGAAAGATCGGCCAAGAGCTTTCTGAGATTTTCCATAAAGAAGAAAACCGTTATGGGCTGTTAGTAACGGCTATAACGGTAAACTTGAACATCGGGCATCTCTGTGACCCATAATGAACATACCTACACATTTTCAGAAACATCGGCCACGTACTGTCTGAGATATTCCATAAAAAAAAACCGCTATCGGTTGTTACAACCGTTAGTAACGGCCATAACTAAATTAAAGGTCGGGCATGATCCGTGACCCATAATGAATATACCTACCAATTTTCAGAAAGATCGGCCAAGTACTTTCTGAGACATTCCATAAAAAAGAAAAACCATTATGGGCCGTTACAGCCGTCAGTCATGGTTACAACGGTAAACCAAAACGTCGGCATCATCCGTGACCCATAGTGAACATACCTGCTAATTTTCACAAAGATCGGCCACGTACTTTCTGAGATATTCCATAAAGAAGAAAAACCATTATGAGAAGTTATAGCCGTTAGTAACGGCTATAACGGTAAACTAAAACATCGGGCATCATCCGTGACCCATAATGAACATATATGCTAATTTTCACAAAGATCGGCCAAGTACTTTCTGAGATATTCCATGAAGAAGAAAAACCGTTACAGGCAGTTACAGCCGTTAGTAACGGGGAAAACTAAAAACATCGGGATCACACAAGACAAGAGTTATCTATGAACTGTGTGGTTTTTGTACTCCCAGTTCTTATAGAACAGGGAGTACTTTAGAATGGGAACGAAATGCTGTCTGTAAGTGTGTGTGTGTGTGTGTGTGTGTGTCCGTCCGTCCGTGGTCAAAATGTGTTCCACTCCCTCCAGACAAAACTACTGGGCCGATCTATCTGAAAATTTGTAGGTATGTTCATTATGGGTCACGGATGATGCCCGATGATTTAGTTTACCGCTATAGCCGTTACTAACGGCTGTAACGGCCTGGAACGGTTTTTCTTCTTTATGGAATATCTCGGACAGTACTTGGCCGATCTTTGTGAAAATTTGTAGGTATGTTCATTATGAGTCACGGATGATGCCCGATGTTTTAGTTTACCCCGTTATAGCCGTTACTAACGGCTGTAACGGCATGTAACTGTTTTTCTTCTTTATGGAATATCTCACAAAGTACTTGGTCGATCTTTGTGAAAATTAGCAGGTATGCTCGTTATGGGTCACGAATAATGCCCGATGTTTAGTTTACCGTTATAGCCGTTACTAACGGCTGTAACGGCCTGTAACGGTTTTTCTTCTTTAAGGAATATCTCAGAAAGTTCTTCGCCGATCTTTCTGAAATTTGTAGGTATGTTCATTATGGGTCATGAATAATGCTCGATGTTTAGTTTACCATTATAGCCGTTAGTAACGGCTGTAACGGCCTGTAACTGTTTTTCTTCTTTATGGAATATCTCCGAAAGTACTTGGTCGATCTTTGTGAAAATTAGCATGTATGCTCGTTATGGGTCACGAATAATGCCCGATGTTTAGTTTACCGTTATAGCCGTTACTAACGGCTGTAACGGCCTGTAACGGTTTTTCTTCTTCATGGAATATCTCAGAAAGTGCTTGGCCGATCTTTCTGAATATTTGTAGGTATGTTTATTATGGGTCACGGATGATGCCCGATGTTTAAGTTTACCGTTATAGCCGCTACTAATGGCCCATAATGGTTTTCTTCTTTATGGAAAATCTCAGAAAGGTCTAGGCCGATCTTTCTGAAAATGTGTAAATATATGTTCATTATAGGTCACAGATGATGGCTGATGTTTACCAGAATAGCCATTACTAATGGTTACACCAGCCCAAGACGGTTTTTCCTCTTTATGGAATATCTCACGCGTATTGAGGATAAACTGGGAGTACGTTTATATGCTTTGCATCTTGTTTTAAGTAACACGGATCCCGTGCATGATGTTAGCAAAGTCGGTTTGTGCACGGGTATTTTAAAACAAGGGGTTGGATGCGAGCGCAGTTTTGTTGATATACTGAGCGAGAATGAGAGGTTTGTGTGAGATCAGTGATCACTGTGATGATTCTTTGAATGTTGATGTTGGCTTATCCTGCAGTTACAACGCCGGGTTAAACTGGGTGCGAATATTGAAAGGCAGGAGTATGGGGATGGTGGTGATGGTGGGGGTAAACGCACGGTTATGAAAGGGATGGGTGGTAGAGATAGCTGTCTGAATGCGTCGACAATAAAGAGCATTGATGACTGTTGGAATTTGAACGACATAGACTGCAGTGACAGTGGGCTTGAAATTTGTTACTGATTCTGCATGGTAATGAAAGTAATGACTGTACACGTACTAATGGCGGAGATGAATATATAGATAGGATTGTTAATGACATTGACGGTCTAAATGGGGACGGGAAAAATACGATTGGTTGTATGAATAACTGGAACTAGACTGAATTCAAGTGAACACAAACCTGGTTTCATAACAGGAACGGGAGACTGGAGAAACAGTGATGTGATATTTCAACTTTGGGGGAATTCTTTTCTTGGTGTGTCGCGAGTGTAAGAAATATAAAGTCGACGTATTTTTCTCTATTGGAATTTATGCGGATTGTTCAATAAATTACAGGACAGAAATTTCATCCAGTTTGTTTCTTCATTCATGTTGTTTGTTTTGTGAAAAATTTTGCACAAAACTTTGAATCGAGTGTTTTAACATGATATACTTGTAAACCCAGTTGTCAAATTTACAGAACATAGAATAATTTGCTTGATACGGAAAGGTTTAGTGACCTACGTGCGTCAGTGAAAGTCTTTATTCAATGTAATGTTTGCTTGATAAAGATTTTTTCTTTGTTTTTATGAAATGGTCTTACTAGTTCGTTCGTTATGTTCCACCTGAACATGCACCTTATTGTTCTTTAAATGGTTTCAGCCATGGCATTGACTTGTTAGAAGATTGTATTTTGGAAAACATGATGTCATTAGGTGATGTTGATGTATTGCTAGGTTGCAACATTAATGCGAGGACCTCTAATCTTGTCTCGGAAACTATTTGTGATCGTGAACTATACGTCTGGCATAACAATAAGAAAAGTTATGAAATTGCGAGGTGTTCCCACGAAAATGTTCTCAACTTTTATGGAAAGAAAATGCTGAACGTGTGCACTGTCGTGGGACTGCATATTTTAAACGGCGTGTGTAATGGCGACTCAGATGATCGTTTTACATACATTTCTGACACAGGAAACAGTGTGAACAATTATTTGCCAGTATCTGCACACCTTTCTGAATCATTATATGACAAGTCAACTTTAAGAGCGCTGGAAAGATTTGAACCCGACCACTTACCTCTTGTGTTATGTATAGATGAACAAAGTGACAAGAGGCGTTTTAACTCCAATTCGTGTACTGAAAATAATCAGTTCATTGTTAGATATTGTTAGAACTAAGATTTTGCTCAGCAGTTCATTTTTTCCACGCGTACAGAAGTTGTTCAGAAAAAGCTGTCAGAAAGTGAAGAAACAATTAATCTATTTCATATGATCGTTAAAGAACAAGCTGAAATTATGAGGAAAATACCAATAGACAAGAACATCACCCAGAATGATTGGTTCGACCTTGAATGTGAAATATCTAAACACAAAATGCGTAGCTTATTTAGAATATTTAGGAAAACGCTCGATAAAGAAGAAAGGGTTGAGTTCTGTATGGCAAGGCGTAAATACAAGAACTTAAGTAAAAGAAAACAGAAGGAGTATAATAATAGGTTGCCAAATGAACTCATGAATTTAATCCAAAGTCAGCTATCTTTCTAAGAATTTGTACATAAAATGTCAAAAAGGATATCACAACCTTCAAATAACTTTCCTATATATGAATAGTAACATTTTAGTAATCTCCTGGAAAATGCTGAGGCGGAGGATGACATTATGGAGGAATCTTTGAATGATGAGGATGAAAATTCCCTGTTTAGGCTTGGCATATCAATATTTTAGGAAGAGATACGCTCGCTGTAAGGAATTCGAAAAATGACAAATCTGCTAGCCACATGGTATGACTGGTGAAATTTTCAAGAATTCTGGGGAATATACTTTGAACTTTTTAGAAACACTGTTTAATTTAATCTTTTGTTTGATTGTGAAATATACCCTGACAGCTGAAACAAATCTGTAAGCTTGTCTTTATTAAAGGAGGGGGAAGCCTGTGATGTGAATGATTAAAGAGGGATTTCATTAAGTAATATTTGTAGTAAATTGTATGGTTCTTTTATCAATGCTAGATTGTATGAGTGCGTACATCACGACAATATAACGGGTAAATCTTAGAGTGGGTTTTAAAAAGGTTACTCAACAATAGACCATAGAGCCATTTTCCTATCTGCCATTCAAACACAGTTTTGGTAGAAAGAAACTCGTGGAGAGCGTGGCAGCAGAGAGTCCTCAGAGAGAAGCCCCCTTCAAGCAAGTGTTTCGGCCCTTATCTCCTGACACTCTAGGGGGGTTGGGCCACACCCGGTTCATGACTCCGGATGTCCCTCTGCTGCCCCTTTTTTTCCCATCTTGGGACGAGCCATGGCTGGGATTCGAACCCATGACCCTCTGGACATGCTCATTTTCTACTTAATGACTCGCGCTTTAACCACTGAGCCACAGGGACACCTGATATTTGTAGGGAAATTAAGCCTTATGAAGTTCACTTTTGTTCCTCCTTGACCAGATCCAGCTTGAACATCTCTCTGCCGCTTCTGCCATTGCTTTCAGGGCTCTGGTTTTTTCCTTCCCGGCAACTGAGAGCTGTTTCATGAGGCTGTATGCAGACGTTCCTACAAATCCCCTAGCTCCAATTTCTGCAGTGAGGACTTTGACCTGATAGCCTTCTCTCCTCAGGCTGTTTGCCAGATCAGCATACTTTTCAGTCTTGTAGATTTGAGCTGCCTCCATTCTGTTCTCATATGGCACCGTGAGCTCGATCATGATCAGCTGCTTGGTTGACTTAGAGTGGACTACTATGTCTGGTCTCATGCCACTCTTGCTGATGATCTCTGGGTGACTCTTCCATTCTGGGAGGTCTGCAGTGCACTCCCAGTCATCTGCCCCATCCAGCAGACTCTGCCTGCATGTTTCGAGTGGCACTGTTGTTCTTGGCCATGATTTGCTGCCTCCTGCCGTGAAGAATGTTGCGGGTGCTTTTGGAGTCCTGATTCTCCCTTTTGTGGTGTTGGTACTAGCCCAGACTACTTGTACATTTCTTTGAGCACTTGGTTGTGCCTCCATGTGTACCTTGCTTGAGCCAGGGCTACTTTACATGAGCTTAGAACATGCTCCACTGTTTGTTTTTCATGGCAGAGGGGCATGCAGGATGTCTGTTTTCCCCACTTCACCAGGTTTGCATTTGAGGCAAAAGGGTCATATGCAGATCTGAGAAGGGAAAGCTGATCCTGAGAGGGGCCATGTGCCAAATGTCTTTCCAAGTTAGACTTCTTTGGAGTGCATTCTCCCACGTTGTCCATTGCCTTGCTGGCTCTGCTGGACTGCTTTTGGAGTCTTTTTTGGTTTCTTTTTTCTTTTCTCATCTCCTGAATCAGCATGTCTCTTTTGGCTTTTCCTTTGGCCTTTGACCACCATTCAGTTTTGGTCACCCAGTCCTTGTCTGTTGGTCTGTGTGTGTCCTGTTATTCTCTGATCTTGAGACTTTCTTTTGCAGAATCCATCGGCCTCTTGAACTTTCCATTTTCTGCCTGTCTTCTGCTGGGGCTTGATTGCTTCTACCACCTTGTCTCCTGAGTCCTCAGCAATGCTTTGAAGTCTGATCTTCCCTGCTTTTGTATTCCTCCAGGATGGATTTCAGTGGTGTTTGAGCTTTGCTTGGCGACAGTACAGCGCGATGTCAGTCAGACAGGGTGGGAACCAAGCCATTTCCTTGTGAACTTGTTGATTTTGGCTTCCATTGCCTCCACTGTGCTGGTGCAGATGTCGTTTTATCTCAGAGGCCATAGGAGCTTTGGTATCAGCATGAACTGCAGACACCAGACCTTGTATTTGCCAGGGAGCCACACTGGTCAATGGTTCCAAGCCTTCTTCCGCCCATCTGCTTGGTTTCTTTTGCTCTTTGGTGTGTCTTTCAGCGTATCATCATACCATCTTCCAAGGCTCTTGACTGGTTCTTCTGTGACTGTTGGAATGGCCTGGTTGGCAACACTGAAGACCCAGATTCGGCCACTTTTCTTTCCTCAGTGAGGATCCGTGATTTCTTTGGCTTGAACTTCATTCTGGATGAGGCAACTATGTCGTCCAGCCTCTCCAGCACATGACGTGTCTCGTCTTCTTGGATGAAATCACTGTAGTGTCATCCATGAAGGCCTTGAGAGGAGCATCTTGTATCCATCGCGAGGTCTGTTTTGTCTCGCGTTGTTTGTTGCTGCTTTCAAGATGAGTTCATTGCCAGCACGAACAGTTATCGGGGAAATTGCACAGCCCATTGCAATGCCTTCCAATATCCATCTATACAAATTCAGTTGTGTACTCCTTGGTAGAGAACCGCATTGAGAATGCCATTAAAGTACTTCTTGAGCATGTCGCGGATGTTCTTTGGCACATGGTACATCTCAAGAGCCAACTGTATCATCTCATGGGGCACAGATCCATATGCGTGGCCAGATCAAGCCACACTACGTCCAGGTCCTCTTTTCTGTTTTTGCTTTTTGGATTGCGTCCAGATCATTGTGGCGTGTTCTACACAGCAGCACGCCTGGATGCACCTTTCGGACTGACACATCCAGTACTTGTTTTCCATTCAGGTACTTGGTCAGCCTTGCGCCATGACAGAAGAAGAATTTTCCTTCGACGTTCAGTAGTGATATTGGCCTGAACTGGCTGATGTCACTTGAGTTTTGCTCTTAGGGAATGTACACACCATCTGCCATCATCCACTGGCCGTGATCTTCTGGTTTCTCCAAGCGATCGCAGCAGCCTGTGGAGCACTCTAGCACCTTGGGACATTTCTTGTAAAGCTGGTAAGGTGTTCCGTTTTGGCCCTGGTGATGATTTGGCTCGGCTTTGTCGACCACCTTCTTGATTTCCGCCAAGTTGGAGGCTTGCCATTGAACTGTTCCTCAGGGTTGGTTGGCCACACCAGACCTTGAATGTCGAGTGGTGCTTTGCTCTGTGAGTCAGAGTATGTTTTCCTCAGATGCTGCTCAAGAACTCCTTTGTCCACACTTAGGGTCCCAGATTTTGGCTGCTCAAACAGTGTTCTGGCAAACTGGCAGGGGTCTCTGAAGAAGCGCTCTTGTGTCTTCTTCTTTTTGCTCTTCCTCTTCCTCGCAGATTCCGCTTTGCTGAGGGCGCTGTGTTTTTCTTTCAGGTCTTCCCACAGTTTTCCCAAGCCTTGTTTTTCAGCTGGCAGTGCGGTCTTCATTTGCTTCTTGAGGTTGTTCTTTTGGACTCTGATCTTGTCCATCTTTTCTTGGCGTCTGGATTTCTTTGGAGGTGTTTTCTCTTTGGGTAGTTTTACTCCATAGGCGTCTCTACATGTGGCATACACAATGTCCCCATGTGTGGCTAGTTTGTGTTCCAGGGTGCTTTTCCCTATCAGTGCATCGAGTCTTTGACGATTTTTGCATCCAGTTTCTCCCAATCTTCAGTTTCGTTTGCTCGTGGCAGTTGAGTTTCAGGCGCCTGGCATCGAGGGCCTGTGCAAATTCCTCATCCGAACCAACAGCGTGGATGTCCTTGGCACTATGGTTTAAATCCTGGCCTTGGTCTTCCGACGTCTTATCTGCTGATGCAGTGCGCTGCGCTCACTCAGATGAGTCTTCACACATCCCATCTTTGTTCTGTGGATCTTCATGCCACGGGTGGTAGCGAAACGCTTTCCACAGACACATGGATATTCCATTTGGTCCATGTTCATAGTCCGTTTGGGATTTGCAGTCGTGTAAGTAATCGAAAGTTGTAGTCGCATTTGTCGATTTTGAAGAGGCCTTTGATTCTATCTACCGTAAACTTCTACGGCCTATTTCAATGAAAAATAAAACTTAAGGTAAATTATATTTACGTGCAAAGAACATGTAAGGCGGATTCAAAGCAAGAATAAGATCAGCAGCAAAACTATCTGACTTTCTTATGTATTCTCGAGGCATTAAACAGGGTGATGTTGGTAGCCCCTGGTTGTTTTCTCTATTTCTAAATAAGTTAGCACTGAAAATAGTTGAAAATTGTCGACATGGAGTGACTTTTGATCTCATAGAATTGTTTATTTTGCTTTTTACTGACGATACTATATCACTGTCCACAACAGTATTTGGACTCCAGTGATAGCTAAATGGGTTATATTCAGCAGCAAGCAGACAACAATTAAAAGTTAATATGAACGAAACTAACATTATTGAATTTTGGAAGGAAGGGTACTTTGTTATTGTATGAATGCCCCTTCAGTATGGACCCTTTGCCTTAAAACTGAATAAACGTTCATATTCGTATTCACATACGTATTCCTCTCTTATGTTATGTTTCCAAAAGAAATGAATATGTGCACTTAATAAGGCTTACGAGAAAAGAATTTGAAAAAAAACCGAACAGACAAACAAACAAAAAACAAAGGGCTTAAATAGTTACGCAATTCGCTGAATATCCAAGACGCTTTTGGTCCACCATAGGTATGTAAATAAAAATAACACTTTTGGAAAATGAATAATTTCTCAGCAATGGTACGACCACTTCTGGCTCGTCTTCCTTCAACGCATTTGACAATATAATTGATGAATCTACTGATAAAAATTAATACAGACAATGCCACCGAGCCGCTTTTTTTACGATAATACAACGAAAGATACAAAAACAGGCATTTAAAATCTTAAGTCAGGAAAGATGAAATTGAAGAAGAAATGCTAAAGCACGCAAATACAGAATTAATCAATTTTCTCGTTCTTTTATTCAACACATTATCTGAGAATGGTACTCTATTTTTTAAATTGACAAAATCTATAACTATACTGATTTTCAAAGACGAGGTGCTAGTAATCCTGATAGTTACCGTGGAATAGTACTCACAAGTATAAACAGAAAGGTCTATAACCACAAAACGGGACAAACGACTTTGAAAATGGACTGATAAAAAAGAAAAGAATGCAGGAGAACGGTCGGTTTTGAATCCAATCATATTGCTGCACGCCAAATTTTCACACTGTACGCATGTAGAAAATACTTTTTGCACAACACTAGCCTTTCTGTTGCCGTAGTAGATTTTAAAAGGGCATTTGACTCAGTAAATCAAAATATTATTAGGAATGTTATCCAGAGAAATGGTGTGAATGGCAAGCTTTAAGGTGCTTTACGAGATTTGTATAACTCAGTAGTCGCATGCGTTCGAGATGAGAATTTATACATAACATTTTTGATTGTCCAGGTGATGTAAAGCAGGGATACCTATTGATTCTTTCACTTTCTATCATTAAGATAGTGGTTGAAGTGTACAGAAAAGGCAAGCATGGAATACGAATCATATCAGGAAATATTCAGGCATTTTTACTGTTGATTGTAGACGATGTTATTCTCTTTTCTCATACAGTTTTGGGCATGCAAAATCAGTTATTCGTGTCCAAAGAAGAAGAAGACTGACAACGTTTGTCACTTAACCTTGATAAACAAACATCGTAATATTTTGTAATGGTGGGTATCTGTCTGCACATGAATGATGTTCGTATGTTAATACAGAAATGAAAGGGTTTAATGCTAACAAATATTTAGGAATTATATTCGCAACAAAACTTAGATAAAGCAGCGCCTGAAACAAAACATGTCGGAAGGGGAAACAAAGTGGAAATCGTCAGAAAATTGCAAAAATTAAATTTGTTTTGAAACATATTCGTTGCTCAAATACAGCCGCTTGGATATGGGGTTTTTCCCAACAACATGCAGATTGAAAGGGTTCATTGTTTTTTCCATAAACGCTTCCTGGCTGTTCCCATTCATGCATCCGACAAAATGTTACATGATATTAGTCCTCTATTTCAAAGAACGTGTGTTAAATATATTAGCTATTGATTAAAGCTTTTGTGACTACTTCCATCCAGATTTTGTACACATGCATATGACGTGATGATGAAAGCAGAGGGAGAATGGCAGAGAAGTCAAGGCATACGTGTAAAAACGAAAAAAATGGGTTCGAGGTTGTGCTGCTGGAGCTTCAAAGATAGATTGATAGCATGTTACAAGGAGAACTGGCACTCTGATATGGAATGTCACAAAAAAGTACAAGTGGTTTTAATCGTTAGACTGATGGCATGTTACAAAGAGAACTGGCAGTCTGATATGGAATGTCACAAAAAGTACAAGTGGTTTTAATCATTAGATTGATAGCATGTTACAAGGAGAACTGGCAGTCTGATATGGAATGTCACAAAAAGTACAAGTGGTTTTATCATTAGATTGATGGCATGTTACAAAGAGAACTGGCACTCTGACATGAATGTAACAAAAGTACAAGTGGATTTTAACCGTTTGAAAACTTTTTCAGACTGAAAATGCATTCTGGCAATCACAAATAAATGGCACAGGCTATATTTTGTGAAGCTTAGACTGGGGTCTTTCGATTCTAATGCAAACAGAAAATGGTTCTACCCTAGTATGTCAGTGGAAAAATAATGTCCAATGTATGCATTTTGCAATTCAATGTCTAGCTTTTGAAGAAGTGAGAGTCATGTAATGTTTTCCTGTTAGACATAGCTGAATGACAGGATCTCTGGTTTGTTATCATCAGATGGTGGATAGACTGTCTGATAGTCTGTTACACAGTCTGTTGCAACATTTATTACAGAAGCATAGTGTATAAGACAGAAAAGAGTATGTCTTTGAACCATCGTTTAGAGAATGGGAAGACTTTCTCACGTGTTTCAGATAAGTAAGATGTTCTGATTTTTTGTTTTATTTATTCATTGATTTAGTATTATATTTCATTCTGTGTATTTTTCATGTATACAGATGTGTCAGAATATGTCACCACGATCTCAGTTATTCTGCGTGCTCTGTTTTTCATTTTCGTTTGCGTGTTAATTTATTTCTACGACGAGTCTTTTTCTTGAATGTTGTTCTCAACTGAGAATGCTTCGTTTTATTTGTCCTGTAGACGAGTTGCTTAAAATGAATTTTCGTTCTTCGTTGTTTGTTGGCACCCCCATCTCCCTCGCAACGGCATATGTTTCAAGGTGTCAAGGGTCAACTCTCTCTCTCTCTCTCTCTCTCCTCTCTCTCTCTCCTCTCACTCCTCTCTCTCTCCTCTCTCTCTCTCTCTCACTCTCTCTCTCTCTCTCTCTTTGTCCGTCTGTTCTCATTCTCCATTAAATATCTTCGGTACCTACTATTCGTCATGCCTTATTCTTGCAGATCAGACATTGATGACCACCGCCAGCGGCGCTCTTGATTTACTGAAGATTAGTGCCATTTGTCCAGGTGTGGAACACGTCATGAGTCACACCTACACCAACGATACCGTTCAGCGGGTCAACGTATCAGACTGTCAGAACCATCTACCCGAGTTCTCGGTTCACCAGGGAGTGGTGTATGGATGTGCAGTGACCTCAACACTTTCTGCAAAATGCATGTTCGTGTGGCCAGGGGTATGTAAGTAGTAGGGGTAGGGACGATTCACCCCCTTTTTGGGGACCTCGGCAGGGACCTCGCCCGGTGTTGCGCATGCGCGGCAGGTGGCGGCGCGGCAGGTGGGGGTGTCAGGTGGTGGGCAGGTGGGTGGTGGCAGGTGGCGTCGTCGGGGTCACGTGGTTTTGTTTTGTTTTCTTGTCACGGTGAGTCACGTTAAAAAA
>JAFLJL010015764.1:0-21531 GCA_018398815.1 Conus ventricosus | reverse complement strand
ATGTATATCACTCTTCCTCAATTCTTTTTTTTTCTCGGCTTATAACGGTTTGTAAAGCAGACCTGTTGTGGGCCGTCTGTTCCAGGTAAATGCTCAATGATCGGTAACCCCACCCCCACCCCCACCCCACCACCCCCACTCAAAAAAAACAAAAAAAAACACAAAAAAAACATCCAGCTTTTGCCACACTTCCTCCAGTTTTGTCATGTTCTCTCAGTTTCACTCAAAACCAGTTCATCATCATATATCACCTGGCCTTATCTATCACCTGGCCTTTAACAAAAAGTCTGTGTGACTGTATCTGTCACAGGTAACCATGACAACGTTTTGCTGGCAGTCTGTGCGACTGTACCTGTCACAGGTAACCATAACAACGTTTTGCTGGCAGTCTGTGTGACTGTACCTGTCATAGGTAACCATGACAACGTTTTGCTGGCAGTCTGTGTGACTGTACCTGTCACAGGTAACCATGACAACGTTTTGCTGGCAGTCTGTGTGACTGTTCCTGTCACAGGTAACCATGACAACGTTTTGCTGGCAGTCTGTGTGACTGTACCTGTCACAGGTAACCATGACAACGTTTTGCTGGCAGTCTGTGTGACTGTTCCTGTCACAGGTAACCATGACAACAACGTTTTGCTGGCAGTCTGTGTGACTGTACCTGTCACAAGTAACCATGACAACAACGTTTTGCTGGCAGTCTGTGTGACTGTTCCTGTCACAGGTAACCATGACAACAACGTTTTGCTGACAGTCTGTTATTGTTCCTGCCACAGGTAAACATGACAACGCTTTGCTGGCAGTCTTATTGTTCCTGCCACCGGTAACCATGACAACGTTTTGCTGGCAGTTTTCACTTGCGCTTTTGTATGGCTGCAGTGGGTCACAGATTTCTTCATTCAACCTGTCTGCTGCGCAAAACATTATACAACTGAGTGCGCGCGCACGCACACACATACACATACAAACACGTATGCGCATATCCACGTATGCACGCACGCACACACAGTCGCGCTCGCTCGCGCGGTCCTCTCTTTCAAAGACTTTTAAATGAAACCTAGATTAGTTATAACTTTAAAAAAAAAGTTAGCTGGATAATTTTTTTTTTCTTTCTTTTTAAACATTTGTACAGGTATCAGGTTTTTCGCTGTATGAAAAAAAATCATGGCCCTTCTAATGTAAAGCACATTTCGAGTACTTTCATGTAAGCGAATTACCCGAGGAAGATATAAATTTTGTTTTAAAAAGCTCAACTTTGTTGTTGTTGCGAATCTTCCGTTCCAGAGCAGAATGTTGAATTGGCATTGCTTGTTTCACAGGGGATGCCGTTCAGCCTTTTACAATGAAAGCAGTGAACTTGAAGAACGTAAAAAATAAAAAATAAAAAAATAAAAAACCTTACTGCAGCATTGGCCCCAAAAGAACGGCACCATAGGAAAATTTAGAAAGAAAAGGGGTTAATTTCCGCCACAGATACAGACAACCACATAACAGAACAAAACACAATGCATTTCGACCTCTTGGGTCTTCTTCAGGCAGGAACAAACAACAATTAGGACGGTGAAAACGAAGAACGAGAAACCAAGAATATGAGAAGTGATTTCTCGTTCTTCGTTTTCACTGTCCTAAATGTTTTTGTTTTTGCCTGAAGAAGACCCAAGAGGTGGAAATGCATTGTGTTTTGTCCTGTAATGTGTTTGTCTGTGTCTGTGGCGGTAACTAGCCCCTTTTCTCTCCGACCTTTGCTTTATTTTCCGCCCTCGGTCACTCCGTTTTGAAACTAACGGCACCATAGGAATGAAAAGGATGTCGTGTTGTGGAGAATCAACCACGTGTTTGGAATGAACGTTTGATATCCACTGTGATGGCCCAGGTCTTGTTTTCTCCAACTGTAATCTCACTATTTAACTCGTAGTTCGCAAATAACTGAATAAAACGGATCAGTAAGCGGATTTTGATGTCTCCATTTTTTTTTCGCAGCCTGAAGTGGTCAAATATGAAAGTTTCGATGATCAGTACATTTTTTTTTCTGTAATCTGTAGTAATGTTTCAGTTTTTCTTCATCTCTGTGTGAGCTTTTTGTGACTTCATCTCTGTGTGAGCTTTTTGTAACTTCATCTCTGTGTGAGCTTTTTGTGACTTCATCTCTGTGTGAGCTTTTTGTGACTTCATCTCTGTGTGAGCTTTTTGTGACTTCATCTCTGTGTGAGCTTTTTGTGACTTCATCTCTGTGTGAGCTTTTTGTGACTTCATCTCTGTGTGAGCTTTTTGTGACTTCATCTCTGTGTGAGCTTTTTGTGACTTCATCTCTGTGTGAGCTTTTTGTGACTTCATCTCTGTGTGAGATTTTTGTGACAGTTTTTGTTACACCTTTATTTCTTTTGTTTGTTTTTTCTAATAATTTCATCAGCAAGTCTGAAGTTACATTAACACACCTACCCCCCCCCCCCCCCCCCCACCTCCCTACAGACCACGTCAAGTCCAGTCTGGGTTGATATCTGCCACAGTCTCTGAGAACATGACTTTGCTAATTGCTAATGAATGGTGTTGTGCTCATGCAGTCATAATGCTATTTGCTAATGAATGGTGTTGTGCTCATGCAGTCATAATGCTATTTGCTAATGAATGGTGTGCTCATGCAGTCATAATGCTATTTGCTAATGAATGGTGTTGTGCTCATGCAGTCATAATGCTATTTGCTAATGAATGGTGGTGTACTCATGCAGTCTCAATGCTATGCACACAATCAGGCAACTCACCTGCACAAGAAGTGTCCCCCCTGTAGGCTAGTGCTTGGACACAGAACACGTTGTTTCCACACAACTCGCTAACCACCGCACAGCGCACAGAAAGACACAGACAGACAGACAGAGCGCTGAGACGCCGTAATTGTTAATTAACTCCCCCGTTTATATATCTCACGCGCTTATCACTTGTCAATTTCCCCCCGCGTGCGTCGCGGACGACCGCGCTCGCGCTCAATTGATTGACAAACGAGAGCTGTGAAATCAACAACGGCACTCGCTCCGCCGCTCGTTTCGCCTAAGCCCCGCCTCTGTGGGCCAGCCGACGTCACTTTCCCCTCACCACGCTGAGGATGATGCTTCAGGGCTGGCTGGTGGTCGCCCCGCCTACCTCGTGGCGGAGCTCTGTCCCCCGCGACCCCGCCTCCCTGACTACCTGGCGTGCTGCGAGCCAGACCAATGGAAAAGAGCTGTCAACAGCAGTCAGGTTATGGACAGCCACAGACAGCTGTCCGGCATCGACCCCCATGTGAGAACCGCAGTCTTGGAAACAATCAGCGAAACCTGGGGTATAAAAGAAAGATACAGTCTGTGTATCAAGACAGAACAGGCCAATCAGGAGCTAGAAAACAGAAAGAAAAAAAAAGAAAGATATGTGTTTGGGTCAGTAGAAGACTGGAAACCAAACACACCCCAAAAGCCCCGGAGTAAAAAATTTTGGTGCGGGGGATTTTTTAAACCTGAAACACAAAACACACACACACAAAAAATACCCGGAGAAAAAAAGTTGGTGCAGGTAATTTATCCTAAACACAAACACACACACACAAAAAAAAGTCCCCCGGAGTAAAAAATTTGTGTGCAGGGAAAATTTTCACCCTGAAACCAGGTTCCAAGATTTTTCCCCCGCTATGCTTTCCCCTTTAAAATCGCTAAAAATTTCATCATTTTATTTTCCATACAACTTCTTGCCATTTTTGATTTTTTTCTTTTTCACTGCCCTCATTTAAAAGGGGATAAGGGTAGGGGGGAGGGAGAGGGGCGGGGGGGGGGGAAAGCGAGGGGACACTTTTCCCACATCAACACCAACTTTTTGGGTTTCCTCTTTTTTTTTTTTTATTTAAAACACATTTGGGGCCCAAGGGACCAGTTTGGCCCCCGAACCAACCTCACTGAATCAAGAAAAACAAAAAAGAAGTATCATTGAAATTTACAAATTTAAAAAACCAATGTTTCACAGAAAATTTTCATTAACAATTTTCAAATAGGGAAGGATAAACATTAATTAACAAGGCCCTTAAAAATTTAACCCAAAGAAAGTTTTAAACATCAAAAGGGAATTTGTGAAATCACACTTTAAAAACTGCAACACAGACATGACAAAATTAAGGGGGGGATTCAAACAAAATAACAAAACCTCCCGTTGCAAAAGTAGGATAAAAACTTTTTTTGCAATCGATATATGATATATCAAAATAGAATTAAAAAGGGGGATTTCCCCCCGTGCGAACGGCAGGATTTAACGAACATAAAAAGCGGACACATTTGTACAAAACATTTATTCAACACAACACCCACACACACACTACACACACACACCCCGCGCGGCGCGCGCGCGCGCCACACACCCCCCAAACCCCCCACACACCACACACACACACCACCACACACAGCACCAACCCGCGCACACACCCACACACACCACACACACACAACAACACACACACCAAAAACCAACAACACCACCACCACAACACACCCACAACCTCACACCCAAACACCCCACACAACCACAAAACACACACACACCACACACACACACACACACACACACACACCCCACACACCCACACCACACCCACACCCCCCCCAACCCACACACACCCCAACACCCACAACACACACACACACACCCCACACACACACCCCCAACACACACCACCCCCAAACCCCCAACACACACCACACCCTCTCACACACACAACACACACACAACACACACATCACACACCCCCACCAACACCCTCACCACACACACCACACACTCACACCCCCCACACAACACACCCCACAACCCCCCACACATCACACACACACACCCAACCAACCACACCCACCACACACACACCCACACACCCCACACTCACACCACACCCACACCACTCACACACACACAACACACATCCACCCCCCCACACACACAACACACACACCCCACACCCACACACTCACACACACACAACACACCAACACACACACACACGCAACACACACACACCCCACCACCCACACACAAACCACACACACACACACACACACCACCTCCCCCAAAACCCCCACACACAACACAACACACACAAACAAAAAACACCCTCACCCACACACCACAATCAACCACCCACACACACCAAACCACCAACACACAACACACCAACCGCCGCGCGCACAGATTTCCCACAGATGACAGAAAAAACCCCCGGAAATTTTTTATGGACTGCTTCCAACTGTGCTGCCCCAGTAATCCTTTTTTGCGTTTTCTCTTCGGAACAAAAAATTTTAAAAAACCCCCTGACACACACTAGCTTTTTCTTTCTGCTTTAAAAGTATGTTGCAAATGTACAACGTTGGAATGAGTTAAAAAAAAAATTTAACTTGCACGTGCCCCAAAAAACCTCTGGTTTTCATAGGGAAAAAAATATGTTCGTTCTTAAAAAATTATTAAAAAAAAAAAAAAAAAAACCGCCAAAGGGGCTTTAAAAAAATTTTTCAACTTTTTTTCCCCTCAATATTCCGGCTCATGTACACGAACGGACAAACACACCACACACACAACACACCACACACACACCCCACCCCCAAAACACACACACGCAGCAGCCCTGCACGCACACACACACACACACCCCACACACACCCAACACACCACACACCATGCTGCACACCCACACACAAACCCACACCCACACACAAACCCACACACACCCCCGCCCCCCCCCCCCCCCCCCCCCCCCACCCCCAATGTTTAAAGCCCTTTAAAGGGATATATTTTGGACATCAGGGAGAAAAATTCAATCATTTGGGGCCCGCAAGAAACCGGAAACTAAACAAAAAGGAAAAGGGGGAAATACAAAAAAAGGGGAAAAAAAGAAATGTAGCACGTACACAAAATGTGACCTTTTTGTGGTTTTTTTATGGTTTCCGGGAAAGACATGCTGGGGGAAACAATCACAAAAACAACAACCCAAAATTACCTCTTTTTGGGGTTCTTACTGACTTTCACGTTTTTGGTGGGAATTTATTTGTTTTCCCCCAATCTTTTAAAATTGAAAAATTAAATATGAGGGAAAACAATGCAGCTAAAAAATTTCCTTCAGTCTTTTAGAAGACTGCAAAAATTGAACTTTAAAAAAAAAAAAAAAAATTTAAGATAAAAAAGGGGGGAATTTAAAAATTTAAAATAACCCTTTCCTACTGCCTAGTGTGGGTGGGAGAGGAGAGGGGTGGGTGAAGGTGAGGTATGGTGCCTGGGTGGGAAGGGATAGGGGGCATCCTTTAAACACCCATTGTACCTCCTTTCCCTTTTTTTTTTTCTACATCAAATCGTGAAAACCCCGGAATATTTTCAAATGGGGAAAAACCAATTACTAATAAAATTTACAAAAATACCGAAAACAATTGGAACAAATGGAATTTTTTAAAAAAAATAACAATTTCGTAAACAAAAAACATTAATTATCCCAGGGACGGAAATACAAAAAAAACATTTTATACGAACAAACTGAAAAACCCCTGAGAAAACAAAATCCAAAAACACACGGTGCAACTCTCGAACCAAGTGAAAGGGGAAAAATGAGAATAAAAAATAACAAGAATTGGGGTCCCCATCTTCTTCTTCTCAAGTCTGAGGGCTCTAAACAACCCAATCCAAGGGGACATTTTTCCCCCCCTTCCCACATTTCGCCATCTTTCTTAATTAAAAAAACAAAAAAAAGCAAAAACCCCGGGGATCGGTTCCGTACAAAAAAGTTACAAAATACAACGAAAAACCATAAAAAACAAAAAACAAACCAAAAACCAAAAAAAGAGTGACACCCCCGGGGCAGTGCTCTCGCCCAAGCGCATCTTCACTATCGGGCATCTTTATCGCAGTGATGCAAACCCAATGCCCGGTCTACCCATCGAACCGCACTTCCCCCCCTTTGTGTCATCTGTAAATAAAGGGGGATTTTAACCAGACACACATGAATTTTATGTAAAGGGCCTTTTTCCCCCATGGAATTTTAGTTCCAACATGTTAAAAAAAAATATATTGGGCAAACCCACCAACGTAAACCCAAAATTTTGGACTAAAAAATAAAAAAATCTGCGTTAAAACAAATTTCCTCCCTTACAATCTACCACCAAAAATTTACGCGAAAAACGACTTTAAAAAAAAAATAAAAAAAAAATCATTCCCCCAAAAAAATAAAAAAATGGCAATGACAAAAACACATGAAAAACGTTCCCCAAAAATATTTTTTTAAAAGCCATTACCCCCAAAAATTTTAGTCTACAGTAAAATTTTAAACCAACAAAAAAAAAAGTCTTAAAAAAATAAGAATCCATTGTAACCCCTTTTTTGAACCCCAAACGTATAAAAAATATCAAAACAGGAGGGGAAACCCAAAAACACGGCAATTAAGAAAGGGGCTTTAAACGTGAACAGCCAGCGCCAAGACGGTAATTATTTCCCCCGACGCCTTGTCAAAAAGAAGGAAGTACTTCAAGCTGACCAAAAAGAGGGCTTGTTATCTTGGGACAATCAACCTATTCCAATTTGTTGCTATTTAATTCGGAACCCTACTTGAACTCACAACCCTGGGGTTTTATTTCCGTTGATGCGCTTAAAAAAACCCGGGAAAAAAAACTTTACATTACATCCCTAAACCCGATTTCGTTCTTCAAATTTTTTAAAAAACCAAACACTCTGGGGTTTAAACCCCCTTTTTGCCTCACAAACTTAGTCAAATTTCATTCAAAAAAAAGTTAAAACCTGGCAAAATAATTTAAATTCCCGACACACAATTACCCTCTGTTACATTAAATTAAAATTTATCATTACCAAAAGACAATCAAGGGGGGGCCCACAATTAAAAAACTTCCAAAATGACAACCACATGGATTTTTTAAACTTACCTCCACACCCTACTTTGCATTCCATCCAACCACAAAAATTAATCCAGTCTCATTGGGGACAGGAAAAATAAAAAAAACAAGCAAGACACAACCCCGTCACAAAACGCTAATAAGAATGCAATTTTTTAAAACAAAAAATATCATAACAATAAATAAAAATTTCAAAAGCAAAAGGGTACATTTTGCAAAAAAAAAAAAAAAATGCTTTCCCCGTATTTTTTTCACCAATTCATAGGAGCCGCTTGTCTATTTTTTTTTACATCTGTCTATAATTCAACTTTGCTTTTAATACACAAGAGGTATCTTCTGCACAAGTCTTTTTACACTCTCCTTCTTCCAATTTCCATGCAAAAAAAAAGTAAATCCAAAACTTGGGGGTACTTCCCCCCTCCCCACCCATATTCCTACATTGCCCTGAAAAATTGGCTGAAACCTGTTTTACAGTGTTATGGGTCATTTCCCCATCCAAAATAGTTCCCAATCTGGAGGCGGGGTCCACAAAAGACCAGTTATCAATTAGCTCGCCGGGCGAGAAGGGGCCCATTCCAAACGCGCTGTCAGGAATTTTTGAAAGCCCGGAAATGTCACCACGAGCTGTGTTTCCCGCTTCGACGCAGGGGAAAAAAGAAAATTTTTTTCACAAAGGAAACTTCTAGTGGGAAATTTTGACCTTAAGAAAGGGAGAGAAGAGAAGAGGGAGAGAAGAAGAGAAGAGAGAGAAAGAGAAGAGGGAGAGGAAAAGAGGGGGGGAAGGGAGGGGGAGGAGAAGAGAGAGAGAGAGAGAGAGAGGAAAAGAGGGGCCCGACAGACAGGACAATGTCAAATGGGCCTTTCTGTCCTTCACAAATCTCCCCCGCAAAATTTATGGCCCCAGAAATCACGAAAATGTCATAATCCTAATTAAAACTGAAATTTGACAAAAAGTTGGGGGAGCAAAAAAGGAAACCCCAAAAGGAAGCAACCCGAAAAAAACAAAAGGTAAAAAACCCCCGGATAAAAAACAAGCAAAAAAAGACCTATCAAAAAAAAAAAAAACATCAAAGTGAAGCTTCACCAGGGGACAAAACCCCGATCACGCAAAAAAAAACAAAAAAACAAAAACCTGACCACAATCTCCATGAAAAACTTGGGAACCTGATCGCCCCAAAAACAACAACAAAAACAAAAACAACTGGTCCGAAAAGGGCCCCTTTTTTCTGAACTCCTTTAGTCCGGTGGGGACGCCACCCCACCCCTCCATAAAAAAGGGAAAAAAAAAGGGAAGACCCCCTTTGGCGTTTAAGCCCCCAGACAGGAAGGGTGTTTCAAGTTACCTCCTTATCATTGAAAGAGGCACCCCCCACCGCAGGCAAAAAGGTTTACGCTATACCCGTGCCGATTTCTTTGCATTTCCACTGACACATGATGTCTTAAAGGCCCAAAAATCATGTTTTTTTTTATAAGACCTAACCACACCATTTTTTCCCGACGAAATTCCCCAATAAAGGAAAAAACCAAAACCCATACGTTTCGGTAAATGGCCCCCGTATAAACCCGGGTTCTACACAAAAATTCCAAAAAATGATCCAGCATCCAAACGGGCACCCCAATAAATATAAAAACCCCAATCAAAAAAAAGCAACTGGAGCCACACACAAAAATACATGTTACAATTTGGGAACACCAAAAAAATGGGGCACACACAAAAAATAAAGCTTCCCAGCAAAAAAAACCCCCCCAAAAAAGTTTCAAAACATATGGCTTTTTCTCTTGCGCCATCGTCACTCGTTTTCACGTTCCCCACACCCGTTTACTCCACCCGATCGGCGGGGGTCAAAGGGGTGGGGGTTAGAGACGCGGGGCCTGACTGGGCGCCCTGACATTCGTCCCCGAGGGTCGGGATGGACGGACCCGGGGAATCGTATGGGGACGTGGTCTTTGTGGCCCCAAATAGGCACTCAAGGATTTCAAAAACTTCAATTACCCCCTTTGTTACGATGGCTGAAGGCCGCTGACCCCCTCCCGGGGGTTGGGGGGCAAAGAAAAAGTCGAAATTTTTACTTTGATTCACCTTTTTGGGGGCCCTCCCGGGCCCTCTCTGGGCGGTGGTGTAGGGCCCCCCACTTGGCCTGGTACCCCCAGGACTGTGAAATCCTTTCCCCCCAAAAGTCTTTGGGTCTTGCGCCGACCCTGTATGCTGTTTGGTGAAAAACCGTCCCTGCCTCAGTCTGACTCAGTATTACCCGGTCACTTCTGCCTTTTTCTTTCCCCTCTTTTCCTTTCCGCTCCCCCCGTGTCGTGGACCACCCAGGCGGTTTAGGTGACACTAGCCACTCTCGGGTGGGACAGGGGTCCAGCTGGGCCCCTTTCCAAGGGAAAAGACCAGGAAGACTGGTTTTCTCCCCCAAAATAGATGAAGGAGGATCCTGTGGGGGCATGTGGGTGCATTGTACAAAGTACACTACTCTCCAAATGCCTTTTGGGGCAGGACAAATAGTTTCCCTGTAAAATTTTTGTCTTCTTTCTGTCCCCTTTTCTCTCTCCCCCCTCCCTTTTCTCTCTCTCTCTCTCTCCTCTCTCTCTCTCTCCCCTCCCTCCCCCTCCTCTCTCCCCCTCTCTCTCTCTCCCCCTCTCTTTCCCCCCCCTCTCTCTCTCTCTCTCCCCTCTCTCTCTCTCCCTCCCCTTTTTTTAAGGCTCAACAAATTCCACCCAGCCCTTTTCCCTCCCTGCGAACAACAGTTCTATTTGCCCCGAAATTTTACGGAAACACAGCCTCCTGGTTGACACTTCCTGGTTTTCATAAATTAGCCTAAACAGACGCGTCTTGGAAGTGGCCTTCTGACCGGCGAGACAAATTTGATACCACATGGCAGTCGTGGACTCTCTGCCCCCCAGATTAGGAACTATTTTGACTGAGGAATGACCCCAAACACAAAAACAGGCTTCACCCAAAATGATTCCAGGCAATGTAGAATATGTGGCTGGGGACAGAGAGGGAAGTAGTCCCAAGTGTTGAGATATACTTTCTTTTGCATCGAAATTGGAAGAAGGCAGACTGTAGAAAGACTGTGCAGAAGATAGCCTATGATGTATTGAAAGCGAAGTTGTAGTGTACTGAGACAGATGTCAGAAAAATGAAACAAGACGGCTCCTATGAATTGTGTGAAAATACTGAGGGAGTAGACCTCTTTGGGGTTGCATCCTGCTGTATGAAGATGACCGATGAGTGAAGATGCGCTCTGGCGAGAGTCACTGCCCCAGGATGGTTTGAAACGATTTGATGTAGAATAAAAAAGGAAAATGAGAGTAGCAACTGGCGTATTGAAAGGATTACCTCCCTATCCCCCTCCACCGCAGGCACCATACCTCAACCTTGTAACCACACCCCTCCTCCCCCCACAAGATGGCGTCGTCGACGGGATGGACAGCCAACCCTGGGGCGCGGGAAGAACCCCCTCGACACAAAGGACAAAATTGACTGCGCCGGACCTGGGAAAGTACAGCATGTGAAAAAAGAACTGTCGACATCCTAATGTGAAAGGATAAGATAATTAGTTCCATGTAAATGGTTCATAGTGATTTTAGTGTATGTAAACAATTTTGTATGAACTGGAATGTGTGTGTGAAAGGCTGTTAGAAAACCCTCTTCAAAGTTTATATTATGATTGAGAATAAAAAGTCATGTCAGAGTCCGAGACGAAGAATGCAGTATGAGGCTCGAGGACTTAGCACAGGACTGCAGGCTCTAAAGCAGCAGCAAGGGTAGTGGTAATAACCCAAAGAGCGCACCATTACCAGGTTCTCAGGAGAGCCCGACAGGTGACGTGCTGACTTCAAGAGCAGATCGAGGCAGCCTGGAAAGCGCAAGAAAACACCAGGAAGAAAACAAGATCCAGTTATCTCCTTCCATGTTTCGCCGCGGTCGGGAAGAAGTGGCATGTCACCCGCCCGCCGCTAGGGGAACACCAACCAAGATCCTGGCCATATTGGAGGAGGTTATGGCGACAAGAGATCGGTCGGGCCAACTCCTGGCCATCTTCATTCATCCACCAGCGGCAGGGGGAGACAGTCAGGCCACTCCAGCCGGTTGAATAGGTCCCTTCCAGGAGCTCCAGGAGAAACAGGGGAAAGATGGACAGGAGCCCATGAGCGACAAGGTGCTAGGGACCACTAAATCCCCCAGCTCCATGATGTTCTCCTGGTAAGCACTAAGGGAGAAACCTTCGGGGATACTGAGCTGTCTTTCTATGACCCGGGAACAGGCCATCCGAGGGCAGACGACGAGGAGAAGAGCCGAAGGTCCCAGTACAGACTGCGCCGCAACCACCACCTCCCCTGCAGAGCTGACATCCTCGTCCAGGAGTTGAAGAACCTAAAGGATGAGATGGCGCCATAAGACCAGCTGGCCCGACAGCAACAACAACACCGGACAGCGGGGCCCACACCATCCAGGCCCAGATGGGAATTCACGCCCGACGGAAAGCCCATCGCTACAAATGCCAAACAGCGGGACACATCGGACGGAATTGCCCGAAACGTTTCGGAAATGGACCCCTCTGCAGAATGAGTCCAGCTCCCAGGGGAGGGAACAGGGACTCACGGGGAAAGTTGGTAGGACAGGTCCAAAATGTTACCAGTAAGTTAATGGAAAGGGAACTCCCTGCACTGATTGATACAGGCTCCCAGGTGTCTATGATTTCGGAAATGTATTCAATCAGCTGTTTGGAGCCAGTGGATTTGGCCTTAGGCAAGCCCCAGATCTGCTCCGGGTAACAGCACTAATGGGATTGAGGTGCCCTATGTTGGGTACTTTGAGGCCGACGTAGAGGTGAAATGGGCAGGTCGTAGTGACCGAGGCATTCTCATTAGGAAATGCCAGACATACACTTCTCAGGGAATGGACCATGCTCCAGCGATACTAGGCATGAATGTCCTCCAGGAATTGCGCCAGGGACCTGTTCGCTGCTCCCCATCAGAGGATTTGACAGAGTGGCCAACGGGGAGCCAGCGTACATCCCGCCGCGCTCCATAGCCACGGTCAGGGCCACGGGCATTGGGAACAGGGGGGGCAGACAACAGCCAACAGAAATCCTGGTGGAGTCCTTGGCGGACGCCCATGCAAGGGATTGATGGGGCCAGCACACTGAGCTCTGTAATAGGCAGCAGCTTCTTGTGCAGGAGGCCAACATCTCAGATGAAGGAATAATGCTAAGGCCAGGCACGAGATAGGGACTGTGCAGCTGCCACAAGGAGAGGTCCGTCAGGAAAAGTATCGGTGGAGGCCAGCTGCAACAGAATCCACGTGTCAAACAATCCCCCAGACCCAACATGACCCCCGGGACCTTGTCCAAAAGACCTGGACGATGTAGACTGCAATGCGAGGAGAGCCAGAGACGAGAAGGTTGGGTGAGGCCAATGCTGATCTGTTCTCAAAGCGATCAGGATGTTGGCTTCACGGATCGGGTCACGCACAAACTAAGATTGAAGGACGACATCCCATTCAGCACCCCTTCAGGAGGATCCCACCTTCTCAATCCAGGAAGTGAAAGACCACATTCAGAGCCTCCTGGACAAGAAATCATCCAGAAGAGTTCCAGCTCTTATGCATCTGGATGGTGATAGTCCGAAAGAAGGATGGATCCATCAGGCGGGTGCGTGGACTACAGACGTCTGAATGCCAAAAACCATCCCAGATGCATACCCCTTGCCCAGGATCGATGATTCCCTTGATGCGCGGGGTGGAGCCAAGCTGTTCTCCACCCTGGACCTTGCCAGCGGATATCATCAGGTCGCTATGAGTCGGGAGGACCGAGAAAAGACGGCGTTTATCACACCGTTTGGACTGTTTGAGTATCTGCGCATGCCCATGTGCCTCTAAAACGGCACCAGCTACATTTCAGAGACTCATGCAGTCTACGATGAACGCCCTTTACATCCAGATCCTCCTCGTAAACCTCGACGCCCGTTTGGTAACAGTCGCAGCTTTGATGAACATCTGGAGCGGCTACAGATTGTTTTGATCGGTTGAGAAGGTAGGCCTCAAACTGAACCCCAAGAAATGCGCTTCGCTCGCCACCAATAGAGTACCTGGGGTATAACGGTCCAGGAGCAGGCATCGCGACCTCTGACAGTAAGATCAAGGAAAGGGGCTAGTTGGCCAGTTCCCACACCCTGAAGAGCTCAGATCGTTTTTGGGAATTCGCCACTATTACAGACTTTTTGGGGAAAGGGTTTCAGCAAGATCGCCCAACCTCTGAACCAGTTTGTTCCCCCACATACCAGAAGAAAAGGGGGAAGAATCGGAAGAGCAAACATGCCCCAAATTCAGCAGATTGGGACAGCCTTTGCCAGGAGGCTTTCCCAGAACCTGAAAAAACCCCTCACTACAGCGCCAGTTTTGGGGATATGGGGACTTTAGTGCCCCCTTCATTTTGGAGACTGACGCTAGTCTGGACGGTTTGGAGCGTTCTCTCCCAAGAGAAAGATGGCAAGCGCCGTGTAAATCGCGTATGCAAGTCGGGCGTTACGTCCAGGTGAACGGTCGACGAAGAACAAAAGCAGCATGAAGTTGGAGCTGCAGCATGAAGGGGCCATGAGTGACAAGTTCCGTCACTACCTGATCGGAGCCCAAACTGAAATAAACACTGACAAACATCCCCTCACCATCTCCAAACAGCCAAGCGGGAGCTGTTGACAAAGATGGGCGCAGAAAATTTGGCTTTTTTGACTTTACCACAAATACAGGTCTGGCAGAGAAAACAAGAACGCTGATCGTTGTCTAATTTCCCACGGAGAAAACCACAAGGGGCGGGCCCCAAGGGAAAGAAGAAGAATGGACGGCCGTCTCATTGGACAAAGGGCCCTGACTACAGGGAAACTTCAAGATGGCAGTACACCCGCAGTGGTGTCTGAGCTGAATGACATAGCACAGATACAGAAGACAGACCATCGATGCCACATGGAAGCCAGTCCTTTTCCTTCCATCACCCCCCGGAATGGAGCCAGGCACAGAGTGAAGACCAAGTCCATCAGCACCATCCTGCCATATGTTTACTGGGGAGAAGAAGCTGACAAAGAGGGAAACAGCAAGATTCGATCCTCGAGCTCGTGCTTGTCTCGTCAACTTGGCAAACTTAGAAATACAACAAGGGATCCTGTACAGAAAGATGAAAGACCCCATTCATGGACCCATAGACCCGTGGGTTTCCCCAGAGATACTACAAGCACGCCCTCAGGCTGTCTCACGAACCAGTTTGGGCACCAGGGCCCAGAGCGCCCTTCAACTACTCAGACGCCGGTGTTCTGGCCTCACATGCACCTGGACGTGGAGGAGTGGTGCCAGAGATGTGAAAAATGCCCGCTGGCGAAGAAGACAAACCCCGAGACACACACTCCCATGGGACACCTCCTCGCCACCAAGCCCTCGAGGTCATATCGGTTGATTTCCCCCGTAATTGGAACCAGCCAGGAATGGAAAAAAGAATGTCCCAGTGATCACAGATATCTTCACGAAGGACACTGTGGCCATCCCTACCCGTGATCAGACAGCAGAGACAGTGGCTAAGACCCTGATCAAAGAATGTTGTGCACTATGGGGTGCCACAGAGAATCCACCAGACAAAGGCGTTTTCTTGAGGCAGACCTCATCGTGCAGCTCTGCCGCCACTATGGGAAACACAAGTCCAGAACGACTTTCAAACCATCCGGAAGGGGAACGGACAGTGCGAACGGTTCAACAGGACCATGCACAACTTGTTTAAGGTGTTGCGTCAGAGCAGAAGCAGAGATGGACAGAGCATCTTGGAGAGCTAGTGTACATGTACAACTGCACACCACATGCCTCCACAGGATTCTCTCCATTCTATCTACTGTTTGGGGAGAGAACCAAAGCCTTCCCCTGGATCGTTCCTTGGGGAAGACGTCAGACTGGACTCCTGTGCAAACCCCTAAGTGGGTGAGTGATCACCTGAAACGCCTCCGCGTTCCCACGACACAGCGGGGAGCGTGCAAGAAAGAGGCGGACAAGAGAAAGCAAGAAATGACAGGGTAATACTGAGTCAGATCTGAGCCAGAGACAGCGTTGTCACCAAACAACACTACAGGAGTCGGTGCAAGATCCAAGACTTTGGGGGGAAAGGATCTTCCCCAGTCACTGCGGACCAGGACCAAATGGTGGCCATACACCACCGCCCCAAGATGGCCTGGACGGGCCCAGAAAGGTGAATCGAATTGAAATACGACGATTCTTTGCCCCCCAACAGCCCGGCCATGGTACAGCGGACCTTCAGCCGATCGCTGAAACAGGAAGCGGAATTGACAGATGTGAAATACCTTGAGTGGCACATAGTTTGGCCACAAAGACCCCAGTCCCGCATACCGATTCGCCGGGCCGTCCAGTCAGACCCTCGTTTACAGCAACTGTCAGGGCGCCCATCAGGCTCCCGCGTCTCTAACACGCACACCTGTAGCACTCCGCCGATCTGGCCGGAGTAACAAAGGTTTGAGACACGTGATAAAGTAGTGACGATGCGCCAGAGAACAATGCCATATGTTATGAAACCATTTTTGGGGGTTTCATTTTTGCTGGGAAGCTGTTATTTTTTAGGTGTGCTCCATATTTTTTTTTGTGTGTGCCCCAAATTTCTATACATGTATTTTTTTGTGTGGGGTCCCCGATTTCATTTTTTTGTATTCCGGGTTATTATAATTGCTTGTGCTGGTGTCCATTGTCATGCTGGGTCGATTTTTTTTGTGATTTTGTTTTTGATGTAGAAGCCTGGTTATACAGGGGGACCCTTTACCGAAGCAGTAAACGGTTGTTTTGTCCTCATATTTGGAAGTTCAGTACAGAGGAAAAAGGTGTGGATAGTGTCCCTTTAAAGAAAACATGATTTTTGGGGCCCAAACGCACATCATTTGTCAGTGGGATAATGCAAGAAAATCGCACTGGTATAAAGCAGTAACCTTTTGACCATGCAGGCAGAGTTGGGGGTCTACTTTCAATGATAAGGAGGTAACTTGAACAGTCACTCCGTCTGTGGGCTTAAACGCCAAAGAGAGTAGCTTCCCTTTTCCTCTTATTATGGAGTGGTGGGAGTGGACGATCGGGCCCCACTGGACTGAAGAGAGTTCAAGAAAGAATGGGCCCTGTTCGGACCCCGATGTTGTTGTTGTTGCTTTTGGACGATCAGTTTTCCACGCTTAACAGCTGGTAAAACTCTGATGGTCAGGAACTTTTTGTATTTTTTAGTCCTTTTTGCAGTGATCAGTGTGTCACCTGGGTGAAGCTCTCACTTTGATGTTTTTTTTGTTTTGATAGGTCTTTTTTTGCATTGTATGTTTACGTCCGATGGTGTTACCTTTTTTTTTCGATAGCTTCCTTTTGTGGTATACACATTTTTTCTCGCCCATACTTTTGTCGAATCTTCAGTTTTACTTAGGATGTAGTGACATCTTTCGTTGATATTCATGGGGACCATGAATCTTAGCGGGGGGGATTGTGACAGGAAGAATAGTTGCCCCTGTAACTATTTGTCTGTCTGTCTTTCCCTTTCTCTCTCTCTCTCTCTCCTTCTCTCTCTCTCTCTCTCTCTCTCTCTCTCTCACTCTCCCTCTCCCTCCTCTCTCCCTCTCTCTCTCTCTCTCTCCTCTCCTCTCCTCTCTCTCCCTCCTCTCTCTCTCTCTTTTCTCTCTCTCTCCCTCCCTCTTCCCTTTTAAAACTCAACAAATTCCACCCCGCCCTTCCATCCCGTGCTGAGACAACAGTTTATTCAGCCAGATTCACCGGAAACACGCCTCCGGGTTGACACTTCCTGGCTTTCATAAATTAGCCTGACAGACGCGTCTTGGAAGTGGTTCTCGACCGGCGAGACTAATTGATACCACATGGTCAGTCGTGGACTCTCTGCCTCCAATTAGGAACTATTTTGGACTGAGGAATGACCCATAACACTAAACAGCCTTTCAGCCAATGATTCCAGGGCAATGTAGGAATATGTGGCGTGGGACAAGAGGGAAGTAGTCCCAAGTGTTGAGATAACTTTCTTTTGCAACGAAATTGGAAGAAGGCAGACGTGTAGAAAGACTTGTGCAGAAGATAGCCTCTATGAAAGTATTGAAAGCGAATTGTAGATGTACTGAGACAGATGTCAAGAAAAATGAAAACAAACGGCTCCCATGAATTGGGGTGAAAATACTGATGGAGTAGACGCGGCATTTGGGTTTCATCACTGCTGTATGAAGATGACCGAAGAGTGAAGATGCGCTCTGGGCGAGAGTCACTGCCCCAGGATGGTTGGCACGATTTGATGTAAATAAAAAGGAAAAAGGAGAGTAGCAAGCTGGGGTGTTGAGAAGGATTTCCTCCATCCCCTCTCCACCGCAGGCACCATACCTCAACCTAGCACACAACCACCACCTCCTCTCCCCACATCTGTCCATCTCGCTTCTGCTCTGCCGACAACACCTTCAACAAGTTGTGCATGGTCCTGTTGAACCGTTCGCACTGTCCATTGCCTTCCTCCGTCTCAGACTCTGACATGACTTTTGATTCTCAATCATCAATAA
Source organism: Conus ventricosus (assembly GCA_018398815.1). NCBI lineage: Eukaryota > Metazoa > Mollusca > Gastropoda > Neogastropoda > Conidae > Conus > Conus ventricosus. The sequence continues at coordinate 3,067 of JAFLJL010015764.1, read as the reverse complement.
TAAACAATCGAAGGGGTTTTCTAACAGCCTTTCACGCACACATTCCAGTTCATACAAAATTTTTTTACATACACTAAATCCCCTCTGAACTATTTACATGGAACTAATTATCCTATCCTTTACATACAGGATATCGACAGTCTTTTTTCACTGCTGTACTTCACCAGGTCCGGGCGCAGTCACATTCTTGCCCCTCGTGTCGAGGCGTTCTTCCCCGCGCCCCGGGGTTGGCTGTCCATCCTGTCGGCGACGCCATCTTGTGGGGTGGGGGAGAGGTAGATTTGGTGAGGTGGGAAAGGTTGAGTGGTGCCTGCGGGGGGAGGGGATAGGGAGGACATCCCTTCTCAAACACGCCAGCTTGCTACTCTCCATTTTCCCTTTTTTATTCTACATCAAATCGTGCCAACCATCCTGGAATATATTCAAAAGGGAAAACCAATTACAAATATGAAATTACAGAAATACCGAAAAACAAGTTGGTAATCGAATGTGAATTTCATCAAAAAATAATAACAAAAAATCGTAATACAAGAAAGGTCATTTTTATTAGTCCCAGTGGACCTGGAAATACAAAAAGACATTTTATACCAACAAACTGAAAAATCAATGGGGAAAACAACAAGTCCACAAATAGTCAGCACTGGTGCAACTCTCGAACCAAGGCTAAAAGGGGGAAACATGAGAATAAAAAATAACAAGAATTGAGGTGCCCTACCATCTTCTTCTCTCGAACGTCTGATCGGCATCTAGTAATCAACCTCAATCCAAGGGGGACATTATTCCCCTTTTCACATTTCGCCATCATTTCTTAATTAATGAAACAGGATAATTATGACAAAAACCCGAGGATGCGTGTGCTCCGTACAAAAACAGTTACAAAAAATACAATCGTCAAACCATAATAAAACAACAACTAAGCAACAACCAAAAAAATAGAGTGTGCACACACCGGGGGCAGTGACTCTCGCCCAGAGCGCATCTCACTCATCGGTCATTTTTCATACAGCAGTGATGCAACCCAAGGGCCGCGTCTACTCCATCGTAACCAGCACTTCCCCACTTAGTGCCCTGAGTCATGTAAATAAGGAGGATTTCAACCAGTACACACATGCATATGTAAAAGTGTATAAGGGCCTTTCCCTCATGGAATTAGTAGGTTCTCAACTATGTTAAAAAAGTATAGTGGACAACCTACCAACGTAATCCAAACTTTGACTAAAAAGTAAAAAAAATCTGCGTTACAACAAATTATCATCCTTGATCAATCTAACGATACCAATAATATACAGCGAAAATGACGACTTAAACTAAGAAAAAATAACAACTCATTCCTCCCAAACCTATATAAAGAAATGGCAATGACAATAAACACATGAAAAGCGTTCCTCCAAAACATATTTATAACAAAGTCATTTACCCAAAATATAGTACTACAGTATAAATTATACCAAGAAAAAAATGAGAGTCTTCTTTTAAATAAGTAATCCGCATTGTAAACATTCATTGACACAAGCTGAAAGATAAATTTTCAAAACAGGGGGGGAAATCCGTGAAACACGGGCAATTAAGGTACGGACTTAGAGACAGTGCTAACAGTCCAGCGCCAGAGACTGTTAATTATTTTTCCCAGACATGGCCTGTACAAGAAAGAAGGAAGTACTTCAAGCTGACTGCAAGAAAGAGGTCTCTGTCTTACTTTCTCTGGTCTCAATCGTAGTACCATATTCAGCTTAATTAAAATTGCTAATTTGAATTCTGGAACCCTACTTGAACGTCACAACCCTGGATTATATTACCGTTGATAAGCGCTATAAAAAATCCCGGAAATATACTTTACATTTCGATCCCTAACCATGATTTCGTTCTTCAGTCTTATTACAAACACACTAACCCCCTGGGATTATAGGCCCACTTTTTGCCTCACAATACTTTAAAATCATATTAGCATTCAAAAATGGAATTAAACTCTGGCAATATAATTTAAATTCCCGACACACAACTATACCTCTCTGTTTATCATTAATAAAATTTATGCATTACCATAAGACAATCAAGATGAGGGCCACACAATTAATATCTTCCAACACTGACTAACCACATGGGACTTCATAATCTTTTCTCTCCACACCATTACTTCGTCATTCCATTAACCACAAAGTTATATAATACTCATGTACTCATTGGTACTAGGGAAAAATAAATAATACAAGCAAGTACAAAAACCCATCAAACAACTGTCTAATGAAGACATGCAATTATTAAAACAAAACAATCATCAGTCAACAAGTGGAATATGAATTTTCAACGTCAAAGGATACATTGTTGCAAAAAAAAGCAAAAATGCTTACCAGTATTTTCACACAATTCATAGGAGCCGTCTTGTTCTCATTTTTCTTGACATCTGTCTCAGTAACTCTACAACTTCGCTTCAATACATCATAGAGGCTATCTTCTGCACAAGTCTTTCTACACGTCTGCCTTCTTCCAATTTTCCGATGCAAAAGAAAGTATATTTTCAACACTTGAGGGACTACTTCCCTCTCCGTCCCCACGCCACATATTCCTACATTTCCCCGGAACATTGGCTGAAAGCCTGTTTACAGTGTTATGGGGTCATTCCCCAGTCAAAATAGTTTTCCCTAATCTGGAGGCAGAGAGTCCACGACTGACCATGTGGTATCAATTAGTCTCGCCGGTCGAGAAGGCCCACTTCCAAGACGCGTCTTCAGGCTAAAATTTTTGAAAGCCAGGAAGTGTCATCCCCGGAGGCTGTGTTTCCTGCTTCGACGCAGGTGAATAGAAAATGTTGTCTCAGCAAAGGTGAACTTACTGGTGGAATTCGTTGACTCTTAGAAAAGAGGGAGAGAGAGAGAGAGAGAGAGAGAGAGAGAGGGGAGAGAGAGAGAGAGAGAGAGGGGGAGAGAGAGGGAGGGAGAGGGAGAAGAGAGAGAGAGAGAGAGAGAGAGAGAGAGAGGGACAGACAGACAGACAAATAGTCTACATGGGCAACTATTCTGTCCTGTCACATGAGGGAACCATCGTAATCCCTCTCAAAGGGACATTTATT
>JAFLJL010015762.1:0-24819 GCA_018398815.1 Conus ventricosus | reverse complement strand
AGTTCTAACAATACAAAACAGAAACCTAGTTCAAACAATACAGGACAGAAAACAGTTCTAACAATACAGGACAGAAACCTAGTTCAAACAAACAGGGCAGAAACCTAGTTCTAACATACAGGACAGAAACCTAGTTTTAAAAAATACAGGACAAAACCTATTCTAACAATAAAAGGCCCGAAACCTAGTTCTACCAAATACAGGACAGAAACCTAAGTTCTAACAAAACAGGGCAGAAACCTAGTTTAACAATAAGGACAGAAACCTAGTTCAAACAATACAGGACGAAACCTAGTTCTAACAATACAGGACAGAAACCTAGTTCTAACAATACAGGACAGAAACCTAGTTCAACAAAACAGGACAGAAAACCCAGTTCAAACAAAACAGGGCAGAAACCTATTCTAACAATACAGGGTAGAAACCTAGTTCTAACAATACAGGACAGAAACCTAGTTCTAAACAATACAGGACAGAAACCTAGTTCTAACAATACAGGACAGAAACCTAGTTCAAACAATACAGGACAGAAACCTAGTTCTAACAATACAGGACAGAAACCTAGTTCTAACAATACAGGACAGAAACCTAGTTCTAACAATACAGGACAGAAACCTAGTTCAAACAATACAGGACAGAAACCTAGTTCTAACAATACAGGGTAGAAACCTAGTTCTAACAATACAGGACAGAAACCTAGTTCTAACAATACAGGACAGAACCTAGTTCTAACAATACAGGTAGAATCCTAGTTCTAACAATACGGACAGAAACCTAGTTCTAACAATACAGGACAAAAACCCTAGTTCTAACAATACAGGACAAAAACCTAGTTCTAACAATACAGGACAGAAACCTAGTTCTAACAATACAGGTAGAAACCTAGTTCTAACAATACAGGACAGAAACACAGTTCTAACAATACAGGACAGAAAAACAGTTCTAACAAAACAGGACAGAAACCCAGTTCTAACAATACAGGACAGAAACACAGTTCTAACAAAACAGGACAGAAACACAGTTCTAACAAATATAGGACAGAAACACATTTTCTAACAATACAGGACAGAACCTAGTTCTAACAATACAGGGTAGAAACCTAGTTAGTCGGGAGAGGGGTCGGCATTCTCTTTCTCAAAAGACTCAACCAGCGGACAGTTAAGTCACTTGGTCTTTCTCCTCTCCCTTTTCCTTCGTCATGTTTGTGGGTTTGATTAGTAGACTGAAAGCCTTCAGGTTCGAAACGCGTTGCTTCTGTGCCGTCATCTGTTTGTTCCAATTGTTTGGTAACATCACTTTCATATTCTTTGGCTTCACCTTCTTCTGCAGTAGTAGTTCCACATTCAGTCTGGCCTTAGATCTGCTGAGTGAAGGACATACACGGCTGCTGCATTCTTCAGCGCCTTAGTCGCCTCGCCATTCTTCAAACGGGCGATCCCTTCCAAAAAGTGTCATTGTATCTAGCGTGGCAACTAGCTAGTATTTGATTGGTTACCTCAGATATGTAGGTTAATATGAAGACGAGACAATATATATATATATTTTTTTTTTTTAATTTCAAAATCCCTTGAGATGGCTCATGAAAGTGGCAACATCATTATCAGTTCAGAACGCATAAACATACATTCATTGTTTGACCTAATTCCATAAAAAAATGTTAAAAAGGGAAACCACGGGGGGGGGGGGGGGGGGGGGGGGGGGGGGGGGGGGGTACATACATTTGGGCGTTCCCCGTCAGTGACTGACACTCACGCCCTATACAAAGGGAGCGATGACAAAAATGTACGGCTGTGTATCAAGTTTGTACTGCATACTCATCAATCATTGGTGCAAATCAAACCGCACGCGAAACTATCAGCTGCCTCACAGCGATCAATAACATCCGCCCGTAGACTGCAAGAAGTAGGCATGCCAGTTAATAAACGCAGAGAGGTTTCTGCTAATTTATATCTATTCGCCTGCGGCGCCAGTCCAGAGATAGACATCAGTTCTCTCTACAACAAACATTGTTGGGGGTCGGGGGGGGGGGGGGGGGGGGGGGGGGGGGGGGGGGGGGGGGGGGTTTTTTTCGTCTTTTCGGGTTTTTTTTTTCTTCTTCTTTTCTTCTTCTTTTTTTTTTTTTCGTTTACAATATGTCTTGCCACTGTTCCGTTACGACCAACGCATGTGTGAGTTTACTAATTACCCCCAATGTCGGTTCGAATTAAGTTTTATACCATATCCGTACAAAGCCATTGAAATCTTGCAGACTACAATTCAACATGACCGATTGAAGAACTCGGAATTGCAACGATGGCTTACTTGGCTTTAGGGTATGGTTTCCTGTCGTGACCCCATAGTGACATCAGACAGAGATCAGACTTTACCGTGACCCCATAGTGACATCAGACGAGATCAGACTTTACCGTGACCCCATAGTGACATCAGACAGAGATCAGACTTTACAACGAAGGACGATACGTCAATCGGAGGTCAGTCAGACTGGCAGTGGCGATTTGTCCAGCGGCATGTCATTTTGCAATCTTAATGTCCAGCGGTTGACAGTATTGTCGTCTGCTAGGATCGCAGCAAAGAATTTGAAAGCTGTGCTTGTCACCCAAAGTGTTCCATTTTCCATTCAGACACCCAAGCTTCGTAGTGGTTGATGAGGAAGGAAAAGACAGAGACACGTGGGGAAAGGCATGGAACAAAGTGACAGGTAGAGACAGAGACACGTGGGGAAAGGCATGGAACAAAGTGACAGGTAGAGACAGAGACACGTGGGGAAAGGCATGGAACAAAGTGACAGGTAGAGACAAGTGAGTGAAGATGGGGAAAAAGTTGGGAAAAGAAGGGGTAAGAAAAGTGAGAAAAGTTATTTTAACAAAACAACAACAGAAAAGATAGGAAAAGACGGAAAACTTTCGGGAAAGATTAAAACAAAAGCAGGAGCAGGAGAACTGAAAAAAAAGTAGAAAAAAAGTAAATAAACGCATGAAAAGATAGGCAACAATTCGAACGGTTAAGAAAAGGCGGGGACAAAGAAAAATGGTGAAAAGTAGGATATGGTATTACCATGTATCAAAACACTGGGAAAAGTATCAAAAGATGTAAGAATAATATGTAGGGAAAAACAGGAACAAGAGAGAGAAGATAGGAAAACCGGAAAAGACTATAGAGAGAAAACATGTAGGGAAAAAAACAGGAACAAGAGAGAGAAAAATATGCAGGGAAAAACACGAACAAGAGAGAAAAATTGGAAAACCGGAAAAGACTGGAGAAAGGTGAAGGGGGAAGGGGGGAAAAGGTACAGAAAGTAGAAGGAAAAGATCGGCAAACGTAGGAAAACATAGGGGGGGAATGGGAAAGGATAGAAAAATGTTGGAGGGGGAGGGGGGGAGAGGAAGGGGGAGCTGAGATACACTTGGAAAAGCTAGATGAAACAGGAAAGGGGCGGGTAAAGTAGGAAAAGCTATTTCAGGGGGAAAAAGGGAAGATACAAAGTTGAAAAGGGGCAGGGGAAATTAGGAAAAAAGGACAGGGGGGGGGGGGGGGGGGGCTGATGTCTGAAGGGCCCCCCACATGAAGAGGCGATGCCGCCGCCTCAGTGATGGATTAGCTGTGAGGCGTGCTGCACGTGCCGCAGTGACAGGCGCCAGGCTGAAAGTGGACAGTCGGCAGATGCTATCAGCAGGCAGCGGGATGTCACACACACTGCACCACGGAGCTGATAGCTGGCCGCCTGCACACCCGGTCTGTTGGCTTAGCTGCCGACTGTCTCCATTCGTCAACAACACGCTGCACTGGCCCAGTGTGAAGGTGCACACAGACACACAGACCGGTGGATAGATCGGTAGACAGACAGACAGATACACAGACAGATACACAGACCGATGGATAGATAGGTAGATAGATAGATAGATTGGTATAGACAGACAGACAGACAGATCGACACACAGACCGGTGGATAGATAGGTAGACAGACAGACAGATGCATAGACCAATATGTATATAGATAGATAGATATAGATAGGTAGACAGACAGAAAAGATGCATAGTACCGATATGTATATAGATAGACAGACAGATAGATTGATAGACATACAGATAGATATGTATATAGATAGGTAGACAGATAGACAGACAGATAGATGCACAGACGGATATGTATGTAGATAGACAGATGGGCATGCTTGAAAAGGAGTCTTTCTGATTAGTTTGTAAAAGGGTACCTACATGGTGAGATTTACGTCCCTTAAGAGAGACGTTCGGAAGGACCAGTTCTAACAGACCCTGGTGCTTTTAACGTTTCATTTAGTATGTATACATGTGACGTCATGGTGCCGGTACGTTTCAATTGTAGTATGTATAAATGTGTGACGTCATGGTGCCCGTACGTTTCACTGTAGTATGTTATAATGTGCGACGTCATGGTGCCGGTACGTTTCATTGTAGTAGTAAAAATGTGTGACATCACGGTGCCGGTATGTTTCATTGTAGTATGTATAAATTGTGTGACGTCATGGTGCTGGTATGTTCATTGTAGTATGTATAATATATGTGACGTCATGGTGCCGGGTACGTTTCACTGTAGTATGTATAAATGTGTGACGTCATGGTGCCGGTATGTTTCATTGTAGTATGTATAAATGTGTGACGTCATGGTGCCGGTACGTTTCACTGTAGTATGTATAAATGGGGTGACGTCATGGTGCCGGTATGTTCATTGTAGTATGTATAAATGTGTGACGTCATGGTGCCGGTACGTTTCACTGTAGTATGTATAAATGTGTGACGTCATGGTGCCGGTATGTTCATTGTAGTATGTATAAATGTGTGACGTCATGGTGCCGGTACGTTTCACTGTAGTAATGTATAAATGTGTGACGTCATGGTGCCGGTATGTTCATTGTAGTATGTATAAAGGGTGTGACGTCATGGTGCCGGTACGTTTCACTGTAGTATGTATAAATGTGTGACGTCATGGTGCCCGTACGTTTCACTGTAGTATGTATAAATGTGTGACGTCATGGTCCCGGGTACGTTTCATTGTAGTATGTATAAATGTGACATCACGGTGCCGGTATGTTTCATTGTAGTATGAAATAAATGTGTGACGTCATGGTGCCGGTATGTTCATTGTAGTATGTATAAATGTGTGACGTCATGGGTGCCGGTACGTTTCACTGTAGTATGTATACATGTGTGACGTCATGGTGCCGGTACGTTTCACTGTAGTATGTAATAAATGTGTGACGTCATGGTGCCGGTACGTTTCACTGTAGTATGTATAAATGTGTGACGTCAAGGTGCCGGTACGTTTCATTGTAGTATGTATAAATGTGACATTTATGGTGCCGGTACGTTTCACTGTAGTAATGTATAAATGTGTGACATCACGGTGCCGGTACGTTTCACTGTAGTATGTATAAATGTGTGACGTGTTCTTTCTGCCCCAAACCAGTTTATTGCAAAGGTCCCACGGGTCTTCTAGGACTAGCGGACTTTTCCTTGTGTCAATGGCCCTGTTTATCCCACCTGCTCTTTGGGTAGTAGCCTGTAATGACGAGATGTCTCTATTGTGTCAAAGGCCCTTTCGTAGTCTGCCAGTTTATCAATGCTGGAATATGTTCTGTGTGTCGCCGACTGTTTGTTCCGACACTATGGCAGTCTGGTCGTCTGTACAAAGCGGAATACGTTCTTTGTATCAAAGGCCGTGTTTGAATTAAGTTTTATACCATATCAGTACAAAGCCATTGAAATTGCAGACTACAACTCAGTATGACCAAAAGAGAAACTCGGAATTGCAACGATAGCATACATTTTGTGTGCGCTGAGTATGTGTTATCAAAGGAACGGGCAACCAGCTCGTTATCCCAGGTCTGATGGCAACCAGCTCGTTATCCCAAGTCTGATGGCAACCAGCCGTTATCCCAGGTCTGATGGCAACCAACCGTTATCCCAAGTCTGATGGCAACCAACCGTTTTTCCCAAGTCTGATGGCAACCAGCCCGTTATCCAAGTCTGATGGCAACAAGCCCGTTATCCCAGTCTGATGGCAACAAGGCCGTTATCCCCGGTCTGATGGCAACAAGGCCGTTATCCCAAGTCTGATGGCAACAAGGCCGTTATCCCAAGTCTGATGGCAACCAGCCCGTTATTCCAAGTCTGATGGCAACCAGCCCGTTATCCCAAGTCTGATGGCAACCAGGCGTTATCCCAAGTCTGATGGCAACCAGCTCGTTATCCCAAGTCTGATGGCAACAAGGCCGTTATCCCAAGTCTGATGGGAACCAGGCGTTATCCCAAGTCTGATGGCAACCAGGCGTTATCCCAAGTCTGATGGCAACCAGCTCATTATCCCAAGTCTGATGGCAACAAGGCCGTTATCCCAGGTCTGATGGCAACCAGGCGTTATCCCAAGTCTGATGGCAACCAGGCGTTACCCAAGTCTGATGGCAACCAGCCCGTTATCCCAAGTCTGATGGCAACCAGGCGTTATCCCAAGTCTGATGGCAACAAGGCCGTTATCCCAGGTCTGATGGCAACCAGGCGTTATCCCAAGTCTGATGGCAATCAGGCGATATCCCAAGTCTGATGGCAACCAGCCCGTTATCCCAAGTCTGATGGCAACCAGGCGTATCCCCAAGTCTGATGGCAACCAGGCGTTATCCCAAGTCTGATGGCAACCAGCTCGTTATCCCAAGTCTGATGGCAACCAACCGTTATCCCAAGTCTGATGGCAACCAACCTTTATCCCAAGTCTGATGGCAACCAGCCCGTTATCCCAAGTCTGATGGCAACAAGCCCGTTATCCCAGGTCTGATGGCAACAAGGCCGTTATCCCAGGTCTGATGGCAACAAGGCCGTTATCCCAAGTCTGATGCCAACAAGGCCGTTATCCCAAGTCTGATGGCAACCAGCCCGTTATCCCAAGTCTGATGGCAACCAGCCCGTTATCCCAAGTCTGATGGCAACCAGGCGTTATCCCAAGTCTGATGGCAACCAGCTCGTATCCCAAGTCTGATGGCAACAAGGCCGTTATCCCAAGTCTGATGGCAACCAGGCGTTATCCCAAGTCTGATGGCAACCAGGCGTTATCCCAAGTCTGATGGCAACCAGCTCGTTATCCCAAGTCTGATGGCAACAAGGCCGTTATCCCAGGTCTGATGGCAACCAGGCGTTATCCCAAGTCTGATGGCAACCAGGCGTTATCCAAGTCTGATGGCAACCAGCCCGTTATCCCAAGTCTGATGGCAACCAGGCGTTATCCCAAGTCTGATGGCAACAAGGCCGTTATCCCAGGTCTGATGGCAACCAGGCGTTATCCCAAGTCTGATGACAACCAGGCGTGATCCCAAGTCTGATGGCAACAAGCCGTTATCCCAAGTCTGATGGCAACCAGGCGTTATCCCAAGTCTGATGGCAACCAGGCGTTATCCCAAGTCTGATGGCAACCAGCTCGTTATGCCAAGTTCTGATGGCAACCAGGCGTTATCCCAAGTCTGATGGCAACCAGCCCGTTATTCCCAAGTCTGATGGCAACCAGGCGTTATCCCAAGTCTGATGGCAACCAGGCGTTATCCAGGTCTGATGGCAACCAGCCGTTATCCCAAGTCTGATGGCAACCAGCCCGTTATCCCAAGTCTGATGGCAACAAGGCCGTATCCCAAGTCGATGGCAACCAGGCGTTATCCCAAGTCTGATGGCAACCAGGCGTTATCCCAAGTCTGATGGCAACCAGCCCGTTATCCCAAGTCTGATGGCAACCAGGCGTTATCCCAAGTCTGATGGCAACCACGGCGTTATCCCAAGTCTGATGGCAACCAGCTCGTTATCCCAAGTCTGATGGCAACCAGGCGTTATCCCAAGTCTGATGGCAACCAGCCCGTTATATCCCAAGTCTGATGGCAACCAGGCGTTATCCCAAGTCTGATGGCAACCAGGCGTATCCCAGGTCTGATGGCAACCAGCCATTATCCCAAGTCTGATGGCAACCAGGCGTTATCCAAGTCTGATGGCAACAAGGCCGTTATCCCACTGATGGACGAGATGGAAGCTCAAAGGAGCTGGACAATGAGGGTGGGTGGCGTGGAGTGGGGTAGGGAGAGGTGGGAGAAGAAACATGTTTTGACCCCATCAGATTTGAACTGTCAATCTTTAATCGCTGTCTTCTCCACCGTGCTGTAAAGCCACCATCAACAACGTGTGTGGACTTGGCCTTTATTGAAACGTGTGTGGACTGGCCTTTATCGAAACGTGTGTGGACTGCCTTATATCGAAACGTGTGTGGACTGGCCTTTATCGAAAGGACAAAATAAAGATTGTATCATATGTTGTATATTGCATCGCTGTGTATGGAATTGCTTTCATTGTGTTGTATTATACTGTAGTATATGGCATCGTGCTGGCATTGCTTTAATGGTGTTGTACAAATTTATAGTATATGGCATCGTCCTGGTATTGCTTTCATTGTGTTGTATAATATATATAGTATATGGCATCGTCCTGGTATTGCTTTAATGGTGTTGTATAATATTATAGTATATGGCATCGTCCTGGTATTGCTTTCATTGTGTTGTACAATATTATAGTATATGGCATCGTCCTGGTATTGCTTTCCATTGTGTTGTACAATATTGTAGTATAAGGCATCGTATTGGTATTGCTTTCATTGTGTTGTATTATATTGTAGTATATGGCATTCGTATTGGTATTGCTTTCATTGTGTTGTAAAATATTGTAGTATTATGGCATCGTACTGGTATTGCTTTCATTGTGTGGTATTATATTGTAGTATATGGCATCGTATTGGTATTGCTTTGATTGTGTTGTATTATATTGTAGTATATGGCATCGTATTGGTATTGCTTTCATGTGTGTTGTATATATATTGTAGTATATGGCATCCTACTGGTATTGCTTTGATTGTGTTGTATTATATTGTAGTTTATGGCATCGTATGGTATTGCTTTCATTGTGTTGTATTATATTGTAGTATATGGCATCGTACTGGTATTGCTTTGGTTGTATTATATTGTAGTATATGGCACGTACTGGTATTGCTTTGATTGTGTTCTATTATATTGTAGTATATGGCATCGTATTGGTATTGCTTTCATTGTGTTGTTTATATTGTAGTATATGGCATCGTACTGGTATTGCTTTCATTGTGTTGTATTATATTGTAGTATATGGCATCGTACTGGTATTGCTTTCATTGTGTTGTATTATATTGTAGTATATGGCATCGTATTGGTATTGCTTTGATTGTGTTGTATTATATTGTAGTATATGGCATCGTACTGGTATTGCTTTAATGGTGTTGTATAATATTATAGTATATGGCATCGTCCTGGTATTGCTTCAATGTGTTGTATTAAATTATAGTATAGGCATCGTCCTGGTATTGCTTTCATTGTGTTGTACTAATATTAGTATATGGCATCGTCCTGGTATTGCTTTAATTGTGTTGTATAATATTGTAGTATATGGCATCGTCTTGGTATTGCTTTCATTGTGTTGTAAATATTTAGTATATGGCATCGTACGGGTATTGCTTTAATGGGTTGTATAATATTATAGAAATATGCATCGTCCTGGTATGCTTTAATGTGTTGTACAATATTAGTAGTAATGGCATCGTCTGGTATTGCTTTCATTGTGTTGTATAATATTTATATATGGCATCGTACCTGGTATTGCTTTCATTGTGTTGTACAATATTGTAGTATATGGCATCGTATGGTATTGTTTTAATGGTTGTATAATATTAGTATATGGCATCGTCCTGGTATTGCTTTAAAGGTGTTGTACAATATGTATGTATATGCATCGTCCTGGTATTGCTTTCATTGTGTTGTACAATATTGTAGTATATGGCATCGTCTGGTATTGCTTTCATTGTTTGTACAATTTGTAGTATATGGCATCGTATTGTATTGCTTTAAATTGTGTTGTATTATATTGTAGTATATGGCATCGTACTGGTATTGCTTTCATTGTTTGTTTAATATTTAGTATATGGCATCGTATTGTATTGCTTTCATTTTTATTATATTTTATTGTAGTATATGGCATCGTACTGATATTGCTTTCATTGTGTTGTATTATATTGTAGTATATGGCATCGTATTGGTATTGCTTTCATTGTGTTGTATTGTATTGTAGTATATGGCATCGTATTGGTATTGCTTTCATTTGTTGTATTTATTGTAGTATATGGCATCGTATTGGTATTGCTTTCATTGTGTTGTATATATATTGTAGTATATGGCATCGTACTGGTGTTGCTTTCATTGTGTTGTATATATTGTAGTATATGGCATCGTACTGGTGTGCTTTCATTGTGTTGTATTATATTGTAGTATATGGCATCGTACTGGGTTGCTTTCATTGTGTTGTATTATATTGTGAAATATGGCATCGTACTGGTATTGCTTTCATTGTGTTGTATTATATTGTAGTATATGGCATCGTATTGGTATTGCTTTCATTGTGTTGTATTATATTGTAGTATATGGCATCGTACTGGTATTGCTTTTTTGGGTGTTGTATTATATTGTAGTATATGGCATCGTACTGGTATTGCTTTCATTGTGTTGTATTATATTGTAGTATATGGCATCGTACTGGTATTGCTTTCATTGTTTTGTATTATATTGTAGTATATGGCATCGTATTGGTATTGCTTTGATTGTGTTGTATTATATTGTAGTATATGGCATCGTACTGGTATTGCTTTGATTGTTTTGTATTATATTGTAGTATATGGCATCGTACTGGTATTGCTTTGATTGTGTTGTATTATATTGTAGTATATGGCATCGTACTGGTATTGCTTTCATTGTGTTGTATTATATTGTAGTATATGGCATCGTACTGGTATTGCTTTCATTGTGTTGTATTATATTGAAAGTATATGGCATCGTACGGGTATTGCTTTGATTGTGTTGTATTATATTGTAGTATATGGCATCGTACTGGTATTGCTTTCATTGTGTTGTATTATATTGTAGTATATGGCATCGTACTGGTATTGCTTTCATTGTGTTGTATTATATTGTAGTATATGGCATCGTACTGGTATGCTTTCATTGTGTTGTATTATATTGTAGTATATGGCATCGTACTGGTATTGCTTTCATTGTGTTGTATTATATTGTAGTAAAATGGCATCGTACTGGTATTGCTTTCATTGTGTTGTATTATATTGTAGTATATGGCATCGTACTGGTATTGCTTTCATTGTGTTGTTTTAAAATTTGTAGTATATGGCATCGTACTGGTATTGCTTTCATTGTGTTGTATTATATTGTAGTATATGGGCATCGTATTGGTATTGCTTCATTGTGTTGTATTATATTGTAGTATATGGCATCGTACCTGGTATTGCTTCATTGTGTTGTATTATATTGTAGTATATGCACTCGTACGGTATTGCTTTCATTGTGTTGTATTATATTGTAGTATGTGGCATCGTACTGGTATTGCTTTCATTGTGTTGTATTATATTGTAGTATGTGGCATCGTACTGGTATTGCTTTCATTGTGTTGTATATATTGTAGTATGTGGCATCGTCCCTGGTATTGCTTTCATTGTGTTGTATTATATTGTAGTATATGGCATCGTACTGGTATTGCTTTCATTGTGTTGTATTATATTTTAGAATAGGGCATCTTTTTGGTTTTTCTTTCATTGTTTTTTATTATATTGTAGTATTTTGGCATGTACTGGTTTATTTTTTAGGTTGTATTTTTACTGTATATAGGCCATCGTAGGGGTTTTACTTTCATTGTTTTGTATTATACTTTTGTAAAATTGGCATCTTTAAGATGCCCCCAAAGGTTCACCGAAAGGGGGGAGAGAATGATAAATTCCAGGGGTCCCTAAACCCCAATCACACTGCAAACCCCAAACAGCCCCAATGAACTTTGGCCCCAAATGGAATATCCATGTGTTTTGGAAAGCGTTTTCGCACCACCCGGGGCCCAATGAAGATCCAAAGAAAAAAAGATGGGAGTTTAAAGACTCTTTCTGAAGACCACAGCGCATTGCATCAGCATAAAAGACCTTCGGAAGCCCAAAGGGCCCCAGGTTTTAAACCACAGTCCCCAAGGACACCCCACGCTTTTTGGTTTTTGGATGAGAAATTTCCCACAGGCCCCCCGTTTCCCCAGGCCCCCTTAAACCAACCTGCCACGAGAAAAAGAAATTAAGATTGGGAAAAACGGTTAAAAAATCGTCCAAAGATCCCCAACTGATGGGGAAAAGAAACCCGGGAACCAAACTACCCCCATGGGGGGACATTGTTTTATGCCCACATGTAGAGACGCCTTTTAGTAAAACTCCCCAAAAGAAAAACACCCCCAAAGAAATCCAGACGCCAAAAAAAAGATAAACAAGATCGAGCCCAAAAAGAACAAACCCTCAAGAAAAAAATAAAACCCCGCACTGCCACCCTGAAAAAAAAAAGGGCTTGGAAAAAGGGTTTGGGAAAAAAACCCCTGAAAAAAAAACCACCAGGGGCCCCCTGAAAAGGGGAATTTTCGAGGAAGGGGAAAAAGGGCAAAAAAAAGAAACCAAGAGCGTTTTTTTCAGAACCCTTTCAGTTTGCCGGGAAAACTTTTTTTTGAGCAGCCAAAATTTGGGCCCCAAATTGTGGACAAAGGAGACTTGACACACTTGGGGAAAAACCAAACCGACCCCACAGCCCCCAAAGCACCACCAAACTTTCAAGGTCTTTGGTGGGGCCCAAACCCCCCCCCTGAGGAACGTTCAATGGAAAGCCCCAAAGTTGGGGGAAAATTTCAAAAGGTTTGGGTCGAAAACCCAGAGCCCAAATAAAATCCCCGGGGGCCCAAAAGGGAATCCCTTTCCAAACTTTACAAGAAAAGTCCAAGGTGCTGGGGTGGCTCCCGGGCTGCTCCCGATCGGCTTGGAAAAACCCAAAGATCAGCGGCCCCAGGGGATAAACGGCAGATGGGGTTTTAACCCCAAAAGACCCAAAAAACAAGTGAAACACCAGTTAAACCCCAAACCCCACATTGAACGTCGGGGGAAATCTTCTTCCTGTCATGGCACAAGGCTGCCCAAGAAACCGAGGGAAAACAAGTACTTGGATTTGTCAGCCCAAGAAAGGTGGGCCCCACCCCGTGGCGGGGCTGTTTAAAACCACCCACAATTATTTTGGGCCCCCAACCCAAAAAGCAAAAAAAAAAAAAAAAATAGACCTGGACGAAGTGGGTTTGATCGGGGCAAACCCCATTGGATCTTCCCCCATAAAAGGAAAATTTTGGCTCTTGAGATGTCCCAGGTGCCAAAGAACATCCGCGACTGCTCGAAGTACTTCAATGGCTTTTAAAAAGCGGTTCTCTCCAAGACCAAAAACAAAATTTGGACAATTTGGGAAAAGTGGGCATTGCAATGGGCTGTCCCAATTTTTCCCCAAAAATTTTTCGTGCTGGCAATGGAAACTTTTTTTGAAAGCAGAAAACCCCCCCAACGCGGGGACAAACAGCCCTTTGGCAAAGGGATACAAGTTCCCTTTCCCGTAAAGGGCCTTCAGGGATAAACACAACAGTGTTTTCATCCAAAAAACAACATTCATTTGCGGGAGAGCGGGGACGACATATTTCCTCTCCAGAATAAAGTTCAAACCCCCAAAAGAAATCACGGAGCCCTCTCACGGGGAAAAGGAAAATGGCCGAATTTTGGGGTCTTCATTGTTCCCAAACCGGGCCATTCCAAACCAGTACAGAAAAACCCAAAGTCAAGACCCTTTGGGAAAAGGATGGTATACGAAAAGCAAAAAGACACACAAAGAGAAAAAGAAACCAAGCGATGGCGGAAGAAGGCTTGGAGACCTTTTGACCAGTGGGGGGCCCCTGGCAAAAACAAGGTCTTTTGTCCTGCCCTTTGTTTGATACCAAAGCCCTATGGCCTTTTTAAAGATAAACACATCTGACCAGCACAGTGGAGGCAAGGGAAAACCCAAAATCAACAAGTTCAAAAAGGAAATGGCTTTGGTGTCCCCCCTGTCGGGTGAAAACGGGGCTGTACTGTCCCCCAACCAAACTGAAAAAACCCCACTGAAATCCATCCTGGGGGAAAACAAAGCAGGGAAGATCAGACTTCAAGAAACGGAGGACTCAGGAGAAAAGGTGGTAAAAGCAATCAACCCCCACCCTTGAAGCCCGGCAAAAAAATGGAAAGTTCAAGAGGGGTTTTGGAAATTCTCCCAAAAAGAAAGTCTAAAGATCAAAAAAAAAAAACGGACACACCAAACCAACAGACAAGGACGGGGGGTGCCCAAAAACTAAATGGGGGGGGTCAAAGGGGGCCCCAAAGGGAAAAAGCCAAAAGAGACTTTAATTGATTTGGGAGATGAGAAAAGAAAAAGGGACCAAAAAAGATTTCCAAAAACGGGTCCAGCAAGCCGCGGGCAAGGGACAACGGGGGAAATTGCACCCAAAGAAGTCTCATTTGGAAAAAATTTTTTGGCACATGGCCCCTCTCAGGATCAGCTTTATTCCCCAGATCTGCAAAAATTGCCTTCTGCCCTAAAAAAGAAAAACCTGGTGAATTTGGGGGAAAAACAGACGACCCCTGCATGTTTCCCCCCCCTGAAAAACAAACATTTGGGAGCATGTTCAAAAGCTCTTTTTAAAGTACCCCGGGCTCAAGGAAGGTACCCCATGGGGGGTGCATGTGCGAAATTCACATCAAGGCATTTGACCTCCATAAACATTAGTTTAGTGATTGAATTTTTTCCCCATGCCCTACTAAAAAGGAAGGATTTTCCCTTTGTGGTTTGGGTTTGGTATCGGGCTTTCCCCAAATATTTTTAGGTTGGACCATTCAAGAAACAAGGGTGGTTTTTGGGTGAAAGGGCCAAACTGAGGATAGTTTAAAAAGGGGCTGGTAATTTTGCTGGTATGTGTTTTGAACCTGAGTATGCACTCACTGGTTAAAAGGAGGAAAAAATTTCTTTTTTTAGCCCAAAAGATGGTTAGAGCCCCAAACCCTTTTCCCGGGAAAACGCGGGTTTCCTCTCTCGCCCGTATTACCAGGGGGCCCCTAGATATTGGGGGGAAAGGTACAGGGGGGAAATTTTAAAAGAAAAGAAAAAAGAAAAAAATTAAATATGTTTAATTTAAAAGCAGGTTACTTACCAAAACCTTATTCGTTTTTTCAGCCCCCTTCACCCTTACCCCTTCCCCTTTTTACTCTTAAAACCCCTTCCCCCTTTCAACCCTTAGGGGGTTGAAAAAGGCCCAAAGGTGTGGGAACACCCGGTGGGGCCCACCCCCGGGAATTAAGGACCCCCGGGAAGGACCCGGGAAAACCGAAACCCTCCCAGGTCCGGAGACGTCAGGGAGGGAGGGGAATTCGTCACTTCTCCAGGGAAGGAGAAGGCGAGGGAAGAGAATTTGGAAAACCCCAAACTCCAGTGACGGGAAAATTTTAAAAAGGGGTGTTACATGTCGGTGGGAACAAAAGCACTTCCATAGGGTGTCTTGTTTTTGTTTGCGGGCTTGGAAACAGTGAGTACGGGAAAATTATTTATTTCCTGGCTGGATTTTGTGGGCCAAATTTTGTTGTGAAAAAGGGCCTTTGACTTTAAAAGTCTTGCGTAAAGTTAGTTGCCTCCCCCCGGGAAAAAGAGAGCTAATGTTA
Source organism: Conus ventricosus (assembly GCA_018398815.1). Taxonomy (NCBI): domain Eukaryota; kingdom Metazoa; phylum Mollusca; class Gastropoda; order Neogastropoda; family Conidae; genus Conus; species Conus ventricosus. The sequence goes on along the minus strand of JAFLJL010015762.1, from coordinate 9,161 downwards.
AAATCCGTTTAAAAATTTGTTTATTTATTTAAAAAAGTTTTTTCCCCTTAAGGGAGGAGGGGGAGAAAAAAAAACTTTCGGAAAGGTGGGGCGCCTTTGGTGGGGGGAAAAGTTTTGCTTGGGGCGTATGGAGTAAATGCTGTCATGAATGCGTGGGGGGCCAAAATTGACAGTGTAAACTTTGGTTTTTGGCCCGTTTTTACCTCCCGTTTTTTTTCCCCCTTGGAAAAAAAAAAAAGAAGATATATTACTTTAAAAAAAAAAAAGATTTTGTTTTTGAAAACCCTAAAGGGGTTTTGGGGGAAGGAAAAAAAAAAAAAAGATTTTTGATTTGAAACCCTAAAGGGGTTTGAAAAAAGGGGAAAAAAAGAAAAAAAATTTAGTTGAATTTTTTGTTTTTTAAAAAATTTTCTTTTGTGTTTTCTTCTTTTCTATATGTGTTTCGGTGTTTTTTGACATTTTTTTTTTGGTTTTCCCTCTATTTCCTTTAAAAAGGGTTTTTTTTTTTTTTTTTGGTAGGATTTTTTTTTTTCCCTCCCCACCTCAGGACCGTTAGCCCCAAACCCCCCCTTGCTCGGGCCGGGCAAAAGGGGGGCCGGGGGCGTTGAGGAGTCGCCGCCCTTTCCCCCTTTTGAGTTTTAGATTTTTTTTTCCCCTTTCCCCCGGGAAACTGATAGCCCCAACCCCTTCCTCCCGTTTAGCAGGGGGGCTGGCTTTGGGGGGAGTGGGTTTAGCCCTTTCCCTTTTCCCGTAAGTATCTATTTTTTTCCCCTTTTCCTATTGTTTCTTTTTGGGTTTTTCCCCTTGCCCCTCAGAGTGTGGGTTTGTTTCACCCCCCTCACGCAAATAGTGAAAGGTGGGGAGTTGAAAAACCCGCTCAACCCAAAAAAAATCTTTATTTTTTAAATTTTTTTTTTTTTCTGTTTTGGGGGTTCCCGAGATTTTTTTTTTTTTTTGGGGTGAATTCCTTTTTTTTTTTTGATTTTTTTAACTTTTTGCTTTAAATTACTTAGGTTTTGTATTTTGGGTAGTGATTTTTTTTTCCCCCGTCTCCATTTTTTCAGGGAGACAGTGACCATTTGGGGTGCTTTTCTGAGGGGCCTTCTTTTGCTTTTCTTGATTTGTCTCACGGGCCCGGTCCGTGTTCCTTTCATTTCCTTTTCACCCCCTTTTTAAAAAACCTTTTAAAACCTTCCCCCACAAAAATCCCCTTTTTTGTTTTTTTTTTCAACATTTTAAATTTTTAGGTAGGTTTTCCGCTAGTTTTTTGTTTTTCCCCTTTTTTTTAAATTTTTTTGGTGCTTCCTTTTGTTTTGTAAAATTTATATTCTTTTTTATCTATAAGGCATACATTTGTTTTGAAAAATTTTTTTTAAAATTTAAGTAAAAAGAAAACGACAACAAGAACTTTTAAAGAACTTAGATTTTTATAAAAATTTTTTTTTCGGGAAAACTTTATTGTTTTTTTTTTCCTTTCCTGGGAAAAAAACAGTTTAGAAATTGAACTTCTTTTTTTTTTTTTTAAAATTTCCCAAAATTATACCTGTTTTCGAGAACAAATATTTTTAAAAAAATTTACATTCCTTGTTTTTTCTTATCTACCTTGTTTTAGTAAGCCTTTTTTTTGTTTTTTCCCGGGAAAATTTGAATTCTTTTTTTATTTTACAAAAATTCTTTTTTTGTTAAACCCTAAAACATCTCTTTAAAATTTTGCCTTTATTTTAAATTAATATTTAAATTGTGTTTTTTGTTTAAATCTGTTGACTTTTAAATTAGGGATGATTTTGAAAAAATATGTTCAACAAGCGGAGCGTTGGGGTTTTTTGAGGGAGAAAAACTTACCAACTATGTGAAAACAACATGGTTTAGGCAGCAGGTTTAAGAAGGGGAAAGAAAATCAAAGGAAACTAAAAGTGAAAAAAGGGAAACCCAAAGAGAGAAAAAATAAAAGGGGGAAAACCTAGAAAGTGAAGAAAGGAAACTAGAAAGTAAAGGGAAAAATAAAAATTACAGGGGGAACTGAAGGAGAAAGAAAGATTCCCGGGGAAGCTGAATGAAGAAAAAAGACCACGGGAGGGAAACTAAATCTGAAAAAAAAAAATAAAAGAGGGAAGCTGAAGAAAAAAGATTACATGGGAAAGGGCTGAAGTTAAGAAAAAAGATTACAGGGGGAAAAGCGGGAAGTAAAGAACTTAAATTTAAGTTGATCCAGTTAGAACTAGAAAAGATGCAAAAATTTTAAAAAAATTCCCAGGCTTCAAAAAGAACCCCCCCGGTTCCCCAGTCGGGTTCCGCGGGGCCGCCCCCCAAAACCAAAACCCGGCATATTTTCCCAAAAGGGTTAAACCCGCCTTTCGAGGAAAAAACGGATGACTTTGATAGTTTTTTTTTTCCGTTTTGAAAGTCACCAACTTCTTGGGGTTTTCCCCAAAAGGGAAGTGGACATTGTATATTGGTCGTTGTTTAAGGGAAAGCGTTTTGACACTGTCCCAAACACTCGCGGCGAAAAAAAATTTTAAAACTTGGGATCGTTTGGAAAGAAGAACCCTAAAAAAAAATTTTAAAATGTTCTGTGATCGTTTTCAAACGTTTCCGTTCTGTGCCCCCTGAAAAAGGGAAAAAATCGTTTCCGTCTTTTTCTAATTCGAAAGAGTCATTGTTTAGATCGTTGGATCGATTTATCAAAGACAAAAAAAACTTTTAAATCACTGCGGAGATTTTCCTTTTCTTAGAGAAAAATTTTTTCCCAGAGACGTGAGAAAATTAACTGGCCACTTTCCTTAAAGAAAGGAAATTTTTGGGGAAAACTTTGGGGAAAATGGGGCAGATGGCTGAAAATATTTTTTTCGCCTCACCCAAAATAAGGGGTTTGGGCAAAAGGGAAAAATTTTTTCATCTTTGAGTCTAAACCCCGTCATGTTTTTTAAATTCCCATGGGGACGGGGAATTTACGGGAAAAGGGAAATCGGGGGTATTTCTGGGGTCCCAAAAAAATTTTTTACCCAAAAAAGGGGAACGGGGAAACTTTCCCCCCCTTTTAAGTGCTTCTTTTTTCTTTTCCAGAAATCACCGCCGGAAAGCCCCTTTTACTTCTCAGCAAACGTTCCGAGGTCGGGACAACGACCACCCTTCCCCTTTTTGGGCCAGTTCGTACGAACCAAATTTCAAAAAATCAGGAGTGCCGTTCAGACAATGCGATGTTTCTATTGCGATTGCAAGTCCCTTTGGGGGGAATTCCCCTTTTCAAACCCAAAGGGTTTTCAAAACCCCAAATTATTCTCCATGATTGTGAAAAAGGGGGCCCTTTTTTTGGCCCCCCACATAAAGCGTTGAGGGACTTTTTTTGAAAACGGAGCCATCAAAGGGATTGGGGGGCCCTTCTTTTTTTGCGAGACACGGGGTTGCACCACTGCGGGTGTCGAAAATCTTTCGTGTTTTTAAAAACCAGTATCTCAACACTTTTCCAAAATGTGGTCTTTTGGAGGCCAGATTGAAACTTTTCCCCCGGCTGGCGAAAATTTCAGTCGTTTAAAACCTTACCCCTCCGGTTTTTTCTCCCCCGCCTGTGTTATTGAAAACCCCAGTAGCGTTTGGGATCTTGGGCCATTTCCCGGGTGTCGCAACAGAAAAATGGGGGGTTCTGGGGGAAACCGGTTTTTCCTTTTTTTGGGCATTACCGGGTTCGGGAAAATCATAAAGCGGGGAAAGGCTAAAAAGGGCCGCTAAAAGCCCTAAAAAACGGGTTGAATCCAGTTTAAAACCCCCAGAAAAATTAAAGAAATGCGGGAAAAGACGAGCCGCTGACGACAATACTTTCTGCGCTAAACAAACTGTCACGGGAACATACCCAACGGAAAAACCAACTTTTAACATACGGGATTCGACTTTCCCTTTTCATTTTGTTACCTGGAGGGGGAAAACAAACAATTTTGTCTTTCCCAAAACCACAAAGAGAGACAAAAAATACCACGGCTCATGATGCCTTTGTTCGCGGGTTCACTGCGGAATAAAAAGAACTTTAAAAGAGATTTTTTGATTCTTTTTTTTGGGCCAGGGTTTCACAAAGGAAATTTAAACAGAATTTCCCGCCCCAGTGACACTCCCAAAAAAGACATCTCAAAAGGGGTCACCCCCATGTGCCCTTTTTGCACAAAATCCCTCTCTTTTCCTTTTCCATTTCGGAAGGAAAGCAAATTAAATTTGTTGGGCCGTTACCACTGTCTTCTTCCGGAAAACGCATTTTTTTAATTTGGGGATACAGCGAAAAGGGTTTCCCCGAAGCGTTTCCCACGAAAAAAAAATTGAACAGTGTCTGTCGCTGAAGTTTTACTTGCATTTTTTTCCGGGATTTGGGTTTTTCCCAAAAAATTTCTCTGGGATTGTGGAACGCAATTCTTTTTCCAAAACTCAGGGAAAAAAAATTTACAGATTTGTTTTTCAATTTTCCATCTCAAAACCCCGCCATATCATCCCCAATTTGAATGGAAAGGTTGAACGTTTCAATGGAAAAGTTAAAAGGGCCATGTTTAGGAAAGGGGTTTAAAGGGAGGGAAACCCCATGAAAAAGGAAACGTTTTAAAAACCGGCTTTTCTTTTCGCATCCCGGAAATTTCCGAACGAAACGCTGGGGGTTTCTCAATTGGCCCTTTTTTTGGGGACCACCAAGGGGTCCTTTTTATCTACTTAGGGCACCAATGGACGGAAAAACGGACATACCTGGGCCCGTAAAAGTTTACCCCTTTCGTTTTTTGAACTTTCTTTAAAAATTTGAAGGGTGCATGTGAGCTTGCTCAACAGTCTCTGATAGAAAAAAAAGATGTTTACCAAGGGCTTTGCGACGGAAAACAAAGGGACGTACCCTTCCCGGTAGGGGGTAAAGGGCCTTTACTACTCAATGATGAACATAACCCAAACTTTGTGTTAAAAAGGAAAGGGGCCTTTTCAGGGTGTTCGAAAAAAATTTCTACAGTTTAATTTTTAAATCAAAATTGGGAAAAAACTAAGAAAGGGAATTTCCCTGTGAAAAATGTTGAAAATTTTGGGGAACTTTAAAATGTTGCCATTAACCAGGGCGTGGATTTGGGTTTTGCCCATTTCAGAAAAAAAAATGTGAACAAAACGGATATTTTCTGATATTTTGAACCCAAAGTAACCGTTACAGGGGACAGATCAAAAAGGTTTTGAAAACAGCCCAAAAGTAGGAGTGTTAACTCAACCCCCGGGAGGGTGAAGTTTTAAACCCCTTTCCCACTCGTCTGTTAAAGGTGAAACCTATTATGTTTAATTTTTTTCGAATGATTTTTCTTCAAATATAAAAAAACAGCTCAAAAAAAATTTTTTAAAACTTTCAGGAAGTGTTTTTACCCGGGAAAACCCCCGGGCCCCAGTTTACTGGGGATTTAACCCCCAAAAATTTTTAGGGTTAAAAACTGGGTTTTCCAGGCGAAAACCAAACTTACCCCCTTCCGTTTGCAAAAAAAAAAAAAAGGGTTTTCGAGAAGAAATCAAAGTGATGGCTTGGTTTTTAAAGGTTTATAGAAACCCCTTTTCATCTCCGTTAAAACTCACCAGTTGGGATTGGGGGACAAACCTTATGGCTCGGGGGGGTTTTTGCATCGATTACAGAAAAGTAAATAAAATCACGTGTTCGATGCCGACCTATCCCAGACATTAAGAACTTCGGGGTTTTTCTCTCAGAAGGAAATTAAATTTTTTGAAAGAAAACCCTTTAAAAAAAGGGAATTTTTCCCTTTTTCCATTGAACCCGGGGGCCTGGAAAAAAAAAAATTCAAAGGGTTTTTTGTCGCGTGAAAGAATATTCATGGACAAAAAAAACTGTTTTCAAGGGGGAAAAAAAATAAACCTGTTTTTTGTCTTCTTTATTTTTTATTTGGTGTGGCTGACATTTTGACAGTGCATTTTTTTGCCCAAATGATTTTAAATCAAGGGGGTATTTAAAGCTTTTTTTTTCTTTGTTGAATGATATATGTTTTACCCAAACAAAAACTAATTGATTTGATGTATTGCAATTTTTTTCTTTGTTTATTCTTTCGTAAACAAAAGAAAAAATCCTGTTTTCTATTTTTGTCTGACTTGCTTGTGAAGATGAATATAAAAGTATGTGTCATGAGCAAATAAATCTTTAGAAAAAGTAATACACATGTTTTTATTGTGCAATGAGACAAACCAATTGTTTTCATTTGTCATGTCAAAAGGAAAGCATTGCTTTTCAATGGGACTATAACCCTTACATGTGGGGAAAAAATTGTTAAAAAATGTTTATTTTGTTTTTTCATGTCTTTTTTGAGAAACAATTTTCACTTGGAAAATTTTTCTCATTTTCATGGGGTTTTTAAACATTTGATGTTGAAAAAAGATCAAGGGAAAATTTGTGCTTTTACATTTTAATGTATGAACCAAAATTTTTGCTTTGAAAAGGGTTTAAAATCCCTAATTGTTTTTTTCCGTGTTTTTTGTGAAAGTATTTTAAAATTTTTGGGTAGTGTTTAACATGAATGTTTTTTTTTTTAGAAAGACTGAACGTTTGAAATATGCTATTTATGGTGGTTTTAATGAAAAAAGAAACTATACTTGAAAATTTTAAAATTTTAATCAAGTGTGAAAGGGTTTCACATTTTTAGATTCATTACTTTAAGAAGGGGTTTTTAAAAATGAAATTTTTATATCCTTTTTAAAAAAAATTTTGAGAAAAATTTTTTTCACCCCAGGGTGGGGGGGGGGGTTCAAGGACGTACCTCCCATCAAGGCATTTGACCTTTCCCTTTACTGTATTTTTGTGAAAAGAATCATTTCCCCCTGCCACAAATAAAAAGGAAATATTTTAAAGTGGCCCTTGACTAGGTAACGGGCGTCCCCCAAATTTTAAATTTTGAGTATGACTCAAAAAAGAAACAAGGGGGGTTTATTGGGTTTAAAGGGGACCAATGTTGATAGTTTAACCAAGGGCCCGGTTTAAGGGTTTCTGGTCATGGTTTTGAACACTGAGTTTTGCACTCACTAGGGAAGGAGGAAAGAAACAGTTTTAGGGCCTAACAGATGGCCCCAAGGTTCCCAAACCCGTCAGGGCGCTTGGCCTCCTCTGACCCGCATGAAACCGGTTTAACCATAGATATTTTTGGGGGGGGGCCCACAGGGGGGAAAATTAAAGAAAAGAAAAAAGAAAGAATTCATAAGTTTAATTTAAAAAGAAGGTTACTTACACGAATTTTCTTTTTCGTGGGGGGGGAGCCCTTTTCCCCCTTTGCCCCTTTCCCTTTTTCTCTTCACCCTTCCCCCTTTCAACCCGTGAGGGGGTTGAAGATGGCCATGGTGTGGGGAAAAACACCGGAAAGGGGTCCCCCGGGAAATTTAAAGGGTCCAGGGGGAGGAGCCCGAACTCGTAATCTTTTCCAGGGTCAGGGACGTCGGGGGGAAAAGGAGTCGGGGAAATCGTCACTTCTCCCGGGGACAGGAAACGTGCGAGGAAAGAAGTTGGAAATCCTATCCCAGTGACGGGAGAATTTTAAAAGGGGGGATACGTTTCGGTAAAAAGGGGGACTTAAAGCACCCCCATAAGAATCTTGTGTTTGATGCCCGGGGTTTTGGGATCAGTGAGTATGGAAATTTTTTTTTTCCTGGTTTTGGATTTTGTGGCCAATGTTTTGGAAGGCCGTACTTTATGAAATCTTGCGGGGAGTTTGTTTTCCTCCAGTGGAAAGGGAGCTACAAAGTATAAAATCCGTTTTTTAAATTGGTTTTAAGGGGATTTAGTTAAAGTGTTTTTTTTCCCAAGGAGAGGGGGGAGAAGAAAAAAAATTCGGTTTGTGCCCTTTTGGGTTTATTGGGAAAAATTGCTTATGCTTTTGGAGTAAATGCGTCAAAGAATTCGGCGGGCAAAAATGCATTTTGACATGGAGGGGACAACCAAAGGGGCCCAAAAAGAAAGTACAATTTGTCTTTTTCCAAATTTCCAAAAACCCCCCAAAAAGGGCGAATCAGGACTTTCCAAAAGCATCCGCAACATTCTTCACGGCAGGAGCAGCAAATCATGGCCAAGAACAACAGTGCCACTCGAAACATGCAGCAGAGTCTGCTGGACGGGGCAGATGACTGGAGTGCACTGCAGACCTCCCAGAATGGAAGAGTCACCCAGAGATCATCAGCAAGAGTGGCATGAGACCAGACATAGTAGTCCACTCTAAGTCAACCAAGCAGCTGATCATGATCGAGCTCACGGTGCCATATGAAAACAGATGGAGGCAGCTCAAATCTACAAGACTGAAAAGTATGCTGATCTGGCAAACAGCCTGAGGAGAGAAGGCTATCTGGTCAAAGTCCTCACTGCAGAAATTGGAGCTGGGATTTGTAGGAACGTCTGCATACAGCCTCATGAAACAGCTCTCAGTTGCAGGGAAGGAAAATACCAAGCCCTGAAAGCAATGGCAGAAGCGGCAGAGAGGGGTTCAAGCTGGATCTGGTCAAGGAGGAACAAAAGTGAACTTCATAAGGCTTAATTTCCCTACAAATATCAGGTGTCCCTGTGGCTCAGTGGTTAAAGCGCGAGTCATTAAGTGGAAAATGAGCATTACCAGAGGGTCATGGTTCGAATCCCAGCCATGGCTCGTCCCAAGATGGGGAAACAAAAAAAGGGGCAGCAGAGGGACATCCGGAGTCATGAACCGATGTGGCCCAACCCCCCTAGAGTGTCAGGAGATAAGGGCCGAAACACTTGCTTGAAGGGGGCTTCTCTTCTGAGGACTCTCTGCTGCCACGCTCTCCACGAGTTTCTTTCTACTCGTACTGGTATTGCTTCATTGTGTTTGTATTATATTGTAGTATATGGCATCGTACTGGTATTTCTTTCATTGTGTTGTATTATATTGCAGTACATTGAATCGTACTGGTATTGCTTTTATGGTGTTGTATTATCTTGTATTATATTGCATCGTACTGGTATTGCTTAAACTCTTGTATTATATTGCAGTATATTGCATCGTCTTGTACTGCTTTAATGGCGTTGTATTATATTGTAGTATATTGCACCGTAGTGGTATTGCTTTAATGGTGTTGTATTATATTGTAGTATATTGCACCGTAGTGGTATGCTTTAATGGTGTTGTAGAACTTTGTTATACCAAAAGATTTCTTCGTGTGAAATTCGG
>JAFLJL010015761.1:0-18690 GCA_018398815.1 Conus ventricosus | reverse complement strand
CAATCAAACTGCGTCATACTGTATTTCGTCACTGAGATATCCCATAAAGAAAAAAAAAAACCTGTTTGGGGCCGTTAATGCCGTTAGTAACGGCTGTTCTGGTAAAAATAAACATCGAGCATCATCCGTGACCCGTAATGACACATTTTCAGAAAGATCGGCCCGGAAGTTTTGTCTGGAGCGAGTGGAACACATTTTGACCACGGACAGACACACAGACAGGCAAGCATTTCTTCGTTCCAAGTGTAAAGTAATCCCTGTTTTATAAGCACTGGGAGTACAAAAAAGCAACGAGAAGAGACCCGTTCCTTATTGCTGTTGTCAAGACTGAACTGCATCGTCTGTTCTGCCCTGAAGGGTTAATTTAATACAATGTGCTTCGGACATTTATCTCGAAAATATAGGCGCTTGATGGCTACGTCCTGATCTTGCAGCAAGACCCAGCACGTCTCCATGATAGCAGCAGGCATATTTTATACTATCTGAACACTCACACGTTTATATCCTCCTTTGCCTTTTGATTGAATGACGGATACTGATGCTTTGATGAGATTTGGTTGAGGTATGCAGTGATTGGATAGTTACTTTGATGAATGCCACGGTTTATAATTGACATGTTTGATCGTAACATGGGTCGTACTGCCTATAACCAGAATATACGCTTCTTGGAGTTGTCATCGCTATACACACATACACACACACACACACACACACACCACACACACACACACACACTGCCTCTCTCTTCTCTCATATCAACCGAAAGAAGAAAATGGTAAAAATTAATTCAGTTTGCGCAAGAAATGGATAATATTCTTCTAACTTTGCATCCCATAGATTGACGCAAATGTTGCTTTAGACTCAACACTAGGTTTTAAGCTTTTTTTTTTTTTTAAACCATGAACAAGTAGCAAAAACATGATATTGTCTAGATGTTAACAATCCAACCATGATTCCCTTGTAAACTCTATTATGTGTGAATGGCGTTACTCCCTTTTTTTTACCCCTGTTCCCTCCACCCTAATCGTTCAACCCCGCCGTCCTACCAATTGTCTTTTCTAACTCGGCATCCTTCCCTCTGTATTGTATTGTAGGGTTAAGGCCCCATGCCTCTCTCTCTCCCCTCCCCCACTTCTGCCCTCCATCCCCCCCCCCCCCCCCCCCCCCCCAGCTTCCCCTACATATTCCTTCGAAAGAAGCTATAGACCGAAGTTCCGTGTGTGAACGCACGCATAACACCTTGCACACACGTAAAATCCCAATCACGAGCGTTCGGAAGAGAAGGCCAGTTTGGCCGTTGGTATGAATGACACGTTACGCATAGCATGCACCCTGCGTGAGACATGGAAAGAATGAAGGAAGTAAGGAAATCGTGAGAACGATATTGACTGAATGACATGCATGGGAAACGACTGAATGAAGCGCGCAGCTGGCAGCTCTTCAGTCGGCACTACCCAGGTAGGCAGCCCGTTGTGTAAACGAGTGTGGATATAAAGCGCTTAGAGCTTGGTCTCTCAGTATACATAAGTATTCATAATACTAAATAGTAACATGTGACGTCCTCCCTGTGTTTTGTCTGAAGTGACGTCCCTTGTTCCGAGTTGGGGGGGGGGGGGGGGGGGGGGGGGGGGGGGGGGGGGAGGGGGGGGGAAGCCTGTCTTATGTTAACCAAAGTCGATCTCATGTGACCATTACTGTTTTATTTCTGTGAAACTAAGATACCCGTTTGTCAAGGGTATCCAGCAGAATAATCAAACGCACTTGAACTAAAGTCACACTTGAAAGAAAACTGAATATTAATTTACTGAAGTAAAGTCGAACGACCGATTAAGAATGACAGCTGGTGAACACTGGAAATAAACATGCTGAATAAATATATGAAGAAACAAAGATACGAAGGTAGAGTGTACGTAAAACGTTGACGCATATACTAGAACTGGGTAATCTTGCAGTTTAGCGTACTAAACTCAAGGGCCGTTCAAATGAAAACATAGAGGGTGTTTTACACTAACCTCGATGCGCTGAGTCGAATGCAACCCTCAGCTAAGCTCTAAGACCACTCCTTTTGCCACGAAACTGCGAGAAATGCACGGTAAGTAGTATTCCCGAACTGCACGCCATTTTGACTGCTGATCACGTGGGTGAACGCGTCCCTCTATGTTTTCATTTGAACGGCCCCTGAGTTTAGTACGCTAAAATACAGGATTACCCTAGAACTGAACTATGGTGCCAAACAAACAAACCGGAATACTGAACAAGATTGAATAATACAACGTCCGCACTTCCTAACACATTAGTTAGCACAGCCGTCTAAAACCCCAGATAATAACAACCGCTCGATGACGTCTTTCCCAAAAATTACGAAACACTTAATGACGTAAAACTTAGAATTGAAATCACTCGGAACAGAAGGAATATCTAAAGTAAAACAAGAGACGACAATATAAACTACAGGTAAGTTAAAACAATGGCGAAAATGGCAGTTGCTGATGAACATGAGGAGGCAGATGTCACTTGAACTATCGCCTCCTTCAGCTAGTTCCGGTCGGAGATCGTGGGCACACGTCACAATAAGGATTTTGCCCAAAAAATCACCATAATATAATCCATGTAAGCGTTTTGAAGCCTACCACAAAGTTGAGCCAGCATTTAATGTTAAACTGATAATTGATCAAAAGAACAACCCCCACCAATCATTTCCCTTGTGTGTGTGTGTGTGTGTTTGAAAGGGGGGGGGGGGGGGGCTGGGGAGGGGGGGGGGGGGCTGGGGAGGGGGGGGGGGGCTGGGGGGTGGAGGGTTCACTGAAGAAATCACAATTTTCAAATACTTTGACAACACATTTCAGGTGTTTGCACTCACCCATGACCCTATCTTTGTGCCAGGTTTTGTTGTTGTTTTTTCCCCTCCAAAATAGCCCCACTTCTTTGATTTGGATCTGTCTGCTCGGAACCACCGGCTTGTACCTCGATGGTCCATGAAAGCAAATGAGGAGAATCCACTTTCAGACACATAAAAACTCTCAAAACAATCTAAATGCGCCCAGTCTATAAATACTCAGGCCTTGGCGCATTAGCAAGGCCTTGGCGCATTCATTTTGGGTGTGCGCCACGTGCGGGAAAAAGAAGAGCGTGTGAAATGCTCCGCTCTCACCGTCCGGCAGGGAGCTGTGATGGCTTGCCGAGCGATGAGTTTGACGTCACATGATCGGCAAAGTGGTAGGCTGGGTTTTGTTGTTGTTGTTGTTTGTTTGTTTTTCTTGGCAAAACGTGTTTTGGACTGTCTTACACAAGGCAGTGAGTTGCAGCGGCTTCCTAGGGTCTTTCAGTAGAGGAAGTCCCTCGCTCCCGGAGCATGTCGTCCACGCAGCCTGCCTCTAGCTCTGATTGGTGATCTCGTTTGACGAAGCGAGCTGCTTGCGCTGTATTCGCTCCAACAGTTTCCTCATTCTTCCCAGATAGGGGTCCCGCAGTATGGCGCCGTGTTCCGGGGTGGATCATATCAGAACGATGTGTGGCAGGCGCTGACACTTCTGAGTGTTGTTGCCTTGGTTTCTTCCCAGGAAGCCGAGAGTAGCACTGGCCTTTTCGGCTGAGGCTGGTGATGCAAGTTGCGGCTTTCAAATCCGATGACCGCATGATGCCTTAATTGGTATTCTGGTCAATTTTTATATCAGGATTTTCCTGCATAAACTGCAGAAGTTTGTGGACTAATTTTTGATAAGGCATGGCCTTGAATTTTGCATGCTGAGTCGCATGTCCCATCCTTGGCCTGCTTCCACTCTGTGAAGTCAAATATGGTCTTGGAAGGTAACATGGTCTTGGAAGGTAACATGGTCTTGGAAGTAACATGGTCTTGGAAGGTAATATGGTTTTGGAAGGTAACACGGCTTGAAAGGTAACATGGTCTTGGGAGGTAATATGGTCTTGGAAGGTAACCATGGTCTTGGGAGGTAATATGGTTGGGAAGGTTTAAAAGGTCTTGGAAGGTAACATGGTCTTGGAAGGTAACATGGTCTTGGAAGGTAACATGGTCCCTTTGGGAAAGGGAATGTGGTCTGGGGAAAGGGAATGTTGGGCTGGAAGGTAACATGGTCTTGGAAGGTAACAAAGGTCTTGGAAGGTAATAATGGTCTTGGAAGGGAACATGGTCTTGGAAGGTAATATGGTCTTGGAAGGTAATGTGGTCTTGGAAGGTAACATGGTCTGGAAGGTATTTTGGTCTGGGAAGGTAATGTGGTCTGGGAAGGTAACATGGCTGGGAAGTAATGTGGTCTGGGAAGTAATGTGGTCTGGGAAGTACATGTCTTGGAAGGGAAAGTGGTCTGGGAAGGTAATGTGGTCTGGGAAGGTAACTGGTCTGGGAAGGTAATGTGGTCTGGGAAGGTAATTTTTGGTCGGGAAGGTAAGTGGTCTGGGAAGGTAATGTGTCTGGAGAACATGTTGGGAAGGTAACATGTCTGGAAGGGAACATGGTCTGGAAGGTAACGTGGTCTTGGAAGGGACATGGTCTGGGAAGGTAACATGGTCTGGGAAGGTAATGTGGTCTGGGAAGGTAACGTGGTCTGGGAAGGTAACATGGTCTGGGAAGGTAACAGGTCTTGGAAGGTAATATGGTTTGGGAAGGGAACATGTCTTGGAAGGTAACATGGTCTGGAAGGTAACATGGTTTGGGAAAGGGAACATGGGCTGGGAAGGTAATGTGGTTGGGAAGGGAATAGGTCTTGGAAGGGAATGTGGTCTGGAAGGTAACATGGTCTGGGAAGGTAATATGGTCTGGGGAAAGGGAATATGGTCTGGGAAAAGGGAATGTGGTCTGGGAAGGTAACATGGTCTGGAAGGTAATGTGGTCTGGGGAAAGGGAACATGGGCTGGGAAGGTAATGTGGTCTGGGGAAAGGGAACATGGTCTTGGAAGGTAACATGGTCTGGGAAGTAATGTGGTCTGGGGAAGGGAATGTGGTCTGGGAAGGTAATGGTGTCTTGGAATGTAATTTTGGTCTGGGAAGGTAATGGTCTGGGAAGGTAAAATGGTTGGGAAGGTAATATGGTCTGGGAAGGGAACATGGTCTTGGAAGGTAATGTGGTCTGGAAGGTAATGTGGGCTGGGAAGGTAACATGGTCTGGGAAGGAATGTGTTGGGAAGGTAATGTGGTCTGGGAAGGTAACATGGTCTGGGAAGGTAATATGGTCTGGGAAGGGAACACGTCTTGGAAGGGAACATGGTCTGGGAAGGTAATGTGGTCTGGGAAGGTAATATGGTCTGGGGAAAGGGAACAGGACTTGGAAGTAATGTGTCTGGGAAGGTAATGTGGTCTGGGGAAGGTAATGTGGTCTGGGGAAAGGGAACATGGTCTGGGAAGGTAATGGTCTGGGAAGGGAATGTGGGCTGGGAAGGTAATGTGGTCTGGGAAGGTAATGGGTCTGGGAAGGTAACATGGTCTGGAAGGGAATATGGTCTGGGAAGGTGTGTGGGCTGGAAAGGTAACATGGTTGGAAGGTAATTGGGGCTTGGAAGGTAATGTGGTCTGGGAAGGTAACATGGTCTGGGAAGGTAATGTGGTATGGAAGTAATATGGTCGGGGAAAGGGAACATGGTCTTGGGAAAGGTAACATGGGCTGGGAAGAAAGGGTCTGGGAAGGTATGTGGTCTGGAAGGTAACATGGTCTTGGAATGTAATATGGTCTGGGAAGGTAAAGTGGTCTGGGAAGGTAACATGGTCTGGGAAAGTAATATGGTCTGGGAAGGTAACATGGTCTGGGGAAGGGAATGTGGTCTGGGAAGGTAATGTGGTCTGGGAAGGTAACATGGTCTGGGAAGGTAAAGTGGTCTGGGAAGGTAAGTGGTCTGGGAAGGTAACATGGTCTGGGAAGGTAACATGGTCTGGGAAGGTAATATGGTCTGGGAAGAGAACATGGTCTTGGAAGTAAACATGGTCTGGGAAGGTAATGTGGTCTGGGAAGGTAATGTGGGCTTGGAAGGTAATGTGGTCTTTTGAAGGTAATGTGGTCTGGGAAGGTTAATGTGGTCTGGGAAGGTAACATGGTCTGTGAAGGTAATTTTGGTCTTGGAAGGTAATATGGTCTGGGAAGGTAATGTGGGCTGGGAAGGTAATGTGGTCTGGGAAGGTAATGTGGTCTGGGGAAAGGGAATTTTGGTCTGGGAAGGTGATGTGGTCCCGAAAGGTAACAAAGGTCTGGGAAGGTAAAAGTGGTCTTGGAAGGTAACATGGCTGGGAAGGTAATGTGGTCTTGGAAGGTAACATGGTCTGGGGAAGGTAACATGGTCTTGGAAGGTAACATGGTCTGGGAAAAGGTAATGTGGTCTGGGAAGGTAATGTGGTCTTGGAAGGTAACATGGTCTTGGGAAGGTAACATGGTTTTAAGAAGGTAACATCTTCTTGGAGTAAATGTGGTCTGGGAAGGTAACATGGTCTGGGAAGGTAATATGGTCTTGGAAGGTAACATGGTCTGGGAAGGTAATTGGTCTGGAAAGGTAACATGGTCTTAGAAGGTAATGTGGGCTGGGGAAAAAACTTGGGCTGGGAAGGTAATATGGTCTTGGAAGGTAACATGGTCTGGGAAAAGGTAATGTGGTCTGGGAAGGTAATGTGGTCTTGGAAGGTAATGTGGGCTGGGAAGGTAATGTGGCCTGGGAAGGTACATGGCCTGGGAAGGGAATATGGTCTTGGAAGGTAAAATGGTCTGGGGAAAGGGAATGTGGTCTGGGAAGGAATGTGGGCTGGGAAAGGGAATGTGGTCTGGGAAGGTAATATGGTCTGGGAAGGTAACGTGGTCTGGGAAGGTAACGTGGTCTGGAAGGTAACATGGTCTGGGAAGGTAACATGGTCTTGGGAAAGGTAATATGGTCTGGGAAGGAACATGGTCTTGGGAAGGTAACCTGGTCTGGGAAGGTAACATGTCTTGGAAGGTAACCATGGTCTGAGAAGGTAATGTGGTCTTGGAAGGTAATATGGTCTTGGAAGGTAATGTGGTCTGGGAAGGTAACATGGGCTGGGAAGGTAATATGGTCTGGGAAGGAACATGGTCTGGGAAGGTAATGTGGTCTGGGGAAATAATGTGGTCTGGGGAAGGTTTAAAATGGTTTTGGAAGGGTAATAATGGTCTTGGGAAGGTAACATGGTCTTGGAAGGTAATATGGTCTGGGAGGTAACATGGTCTTGGAAGTACATGGGCTGGGGAAGGTAATGTGTTGGGAAGGTAATGTGGTCTTGGAAGGTAACATGGTCTGGGAAGGTAACATGGTCTGGGAAGGTATGTGGTCTGGGAAGGTAACGGTCTGGAAGGTAACAAGGTCTGGGAAGGGAATGTGGTCTTGGAAGGTAACATGGTCTGGAAGGTAATATGGTCTGGGAAGGTAACATGGTCTGGGAAGGTAATGTGGTCTGGGAAGGTAACATGGTCTGGGAAGGTAACATGGTCTTGGAAGGTAAAGTGGTCGGGGAAAGGGAATGTGGTCTTGGAAGGTATCATGGTCTGGGAAGGTAATGTGGTCTTGGAAGGTAATGTGGTCTGGGAAGGTAATAATTATGGTCTTGGAAGGTAATATGGTCTTGGAAGTAATGTGGTCTTGGAAGGTAACATGGTCTTGGAAGGTAAAAGTGGGCTTGGAAGGTAACATGGTCTTGGGAAAGGGAATGTGGTCTTGGAAGTAATATGGTCTTGGAAGGTTAACATTTGGGCTTGGAAGGTAACATGGTCTTGGAAGGTTTTTCCTGGAAAAACAGATAGCCATCGTAAACAGATGCACTGTTGATGCTAATGAATCAGGGGGGGGGGGGGGTCACTGATACGGCAGAGGAACAACAACAACAAAAACAACAACAACAAACAACAACAACAAAGGGCCTAACACTGTGCCTTTGGGGACACCATCTTCGACTGCGGCTTCTTCGGATTTATTTCCTCCAACATGCCTTTCGTTCTCTCTGTCAGCTTTCCATTCTGTTGTGGACTGATCCCTGATTCCACAGTGCTGCATTTTGTTGATGAATTTTGTGTGGGGAAAATGTGCTGAATGCCTCGCTGAAGTCAAGATTCACGTCGCTCTGAAGTCCTGCGTCACTGGACTTGGAGAGAAGGTGCATGGCGGAGAGCAGCTGAGTCTTACCGAAGGATCCAGATCTGACGCCGTGGTTCTTGTCGGTGGGGACGTGTCTTTCCACATGGCCACGAAGGTGTCCGCAGATGAGGCGCTCTGCAGCATGCAGACCACAGACATCAAAGAGACAGGTCTGGAGTTCTCGTCCGTGTCCCTGTCGCCCTCCTTGCGCACGCTGGAGATGTTCTGTCAACAGGTCACTCGGAAGGTTGGCCTGTTTCCAGGGAGACGTTGAAGAGGCAAGTGATGGATGAGGCCAGGTTTTGCTGGCAGCTCTTCCAGAACTTCTGCTGGAGATGCCGTCTGGTTCACTGACCCCGGAGACATTCAGGTTCCTCAGAAGCTTGGATCAGGAATGACGGCAAGGTCATCAGTCCGGGAGAAGCTGGACCTCTCATTTTGGGCAGTGGTGAGCAGTCGTCCTTTGTGCAGACTGTCCTGAATTGGTAGAAGAGAATTCACGCCCTTTGAGGCTCTGTCGCGGCACAAAGTAGGGGCGATAATCAGGGCTGCTGCTCCTGTATTGTCTCGCCGTGGCGCTGCCCCCAGAAGAGGGGCTAAACTGTTGTTCTCTTTCACGCCGTCTTTAAAGACGGGGGAGAGGGGGGGGGGGACCTCCGCTTTCCTCGTTGACCCTTCTCCACTCTTTCTTCTCGCAAACCTTGTTGTGGAACCAGTTGTTGCATTTCTTGGTCTCCTTATACAGACTCCTTTTTTTCTCTTTGTGGAACTTACGGATGTTCCGGTTGATCTTGGGGAGACCAATCTTCTTATGCTGGAGTGCCCATGTCGTGCTCTTCTCCGCGGATGACATGATAGAGGATTTGAAGGTGTCCCACATGGTGTTCATGTCTGATTCATTCCTTCTGAATCCTCTCCACTTGATCAAGTCATTGTTCGTCTCCTCCCTGAAGGTGTCCCACATGGTGTTCATGTCTGATCATTCCTTCTGAATCCTCTCCACTTGATCAAAGTCATTGTTCGTCTCCTCCCTGAAGGTGTCCACATGGTTTTGTTCATGTCTGATCATTCCTTCTGAATCCTCTCCACTTGATCAAAGTCATTGTTCGTCTCCTCCCTGTTCGCCTTTAGAAGACACAGGTCTTCCTGGACTCCTTAATTCTCTCTCTCTTTCTCTGTCTCTCTCTGTGTCTGTCTGGTCTGTCGTCTCTGTCTGTCTGTCTCTCTCTCTCTCTCTCTCTCTCTCTCCTCTCTCCTCTCTTCTCTCCTCATCTCTCTCTCTCTCTCTCTCTGTGCCTGCGTGTGTGTGTGTGTGTGTGTGTGTGTGGTGTGTGTGTGTGTGTGTGTTGTGTGTGTTGTGTGTGTGTGTGTGTTTGCATGTGTATGTGTGTGTGATGGGGGTGGGGTCGGGGGATTGTGTGTGTGTATGTGTGGTGTGCCTGCGTGTGTGCCTCTGTGTGTGTGTGCGCGCGCGCGGCACGCGTTTATCAAAGTTTCATGGTCAGAGAAGCCAACAGGGAGTATTTGACCCTTACCAGGAGCTTGTTGGTGAGCAGCGACAAGAGGGTCAATACTCCAGCAGGCCATGCGTACAAGTACGTTTTTATGAGGCTGAACTCCTTTCTTCCTCGCATCCACACGCCCCCCCCCCCCCCCCCCCCCTCCCCCTCCTCCCGCCCCCTCCCCTCTTACCACCACCCCCATCACACCCTCCCCCTTTCTTTTTCATTTTATTTCTTTATTTTTTATTTTACTTTTTTGTTTTGTTTTTTTTGGACTGCCATCTAATCGGCCCCCCTTCCCCCTCGACAGACTTTTGTGTGTGTCTTTCTTTTTTCTCTCTCTCTTCTTCTTATTTTTGATTTTTTAATTTTTTTTAAATTTATTTTTTGACTTGGCGAAACCTACCAGGAGCACCATATGTCTGCCGGCTTATGCCGTGAACCATCAATGCAGAAATCCCCCCCCCCCCCCCCCCCCCCCCCCCCCCCTCTCCCCCGCCGCTACTGCGCCAAAATGTAAGCAAGACACTCCCCTCCCCCGAATACCTCCGTCCACGGATGAATTCAGTCCACGTGGGCCAGCCCTCCAATCGGACCCACAGCGCATTCCACGAGCGACGCTGCTGAGCAACGGACCTGCGTGTTCAACGTCCCATTTATAGGCCTCCGACCCCCCCCCGTCGCAATAGTTTCGAGACCCAACCCACCCAGCTACCCAGCCTCTACCCCCCACCTTACCACTTGACCAACTAACACAAGCTTGGTCAACATTAGGTTATGTTGTTGTGTTTTCTCTGTGTTTGTTATTTTTTTTTTCATGAAGTTTAATGATGAAAATCAAGTGGTGGTTCTTCAATTGTCATGTCTTTCTTCCCGCTCGTTGTGGTATTCACACCAGTTATTATTATTATATTATTATTAGTTATAGTAGTATAGTAGTAGTAGTAGTAGTAGTAGTTAGTAGAGTATAACACAACAATAATAATGACAATAATGATATAATGATAATAATGATGATGATGATGATGAGATGAGTAATTATTATTATTATTATAAGATGATAATTACGCATGAAGGTAGTCCTTTCTCACAGGTTGCTGATCGGATCTCAGCCGATGATGGAGTGGCAGCCGGATCTGTCTTTGGACTCACACCCGCCCTGAGGGTGCAGGCAACACACCGCTTTGAACATTCAGCCCTGGCCCCAAATGCTGCTTTCACCCCTGCCCTCGGAACGTCACTCACTCTCAGCCTGTGTGTGTCGGAACGGAATTCGGCGAAGTAGCTCGTTTCTTTCTCCCAGTATACTGCTTTTTACCTGTGTGGTGTGGTGTGTTGTGTGTGTTTTGTGTGTTGTGTGGGTGGGGTGGTGTGTGTTGTGTGTGTTTTGTTGTTTTTGTTGGTTGTTGTTGTTTTGTTGTTTTTCAATTTAACGTCTTTCCACATAAAGTGATTGTGACGGGTCTCCGACGCTCCCCTCGTTTTTAAGATATGATTTTCATATTCAGGGATGCAGGGGGTTATAGACAGAAGTATTACGCTTTCACAACCAAAATGCGCTCTCGCATGGGCACACCACTCTGTCACTCACACGGGCCCGCACAAATTTGACGGGAAACCAATAACATCTCATAGAAAATAATCAACTTTTATTCAACTTGACTCCGAACCCCACCCGTCACTACACAACACAACTATCTGAAATCATACAACAATGTAAACAGCATACAGACAATTTCATAAATCGCATCCCCTGTTCTTCATTTTTGTTACTTAGCCAGGAAAGACAAGAAGAAAAAAGAAAAAGAAACACCCGAAGGTGCTGGGAGACCCAGAGAAGCACTGTCTTCACCTGCCTTTAGAGCACCCTGTACCACCCTTGGAGGCCTGCGCTGTGTTGAGATGGGTACGGGGCAGGCCTCCAAGGGTGGTACGGGGCTTCAGTTATTGTTACTTAGCCAGGAAAGACAATATTCCACAATTCGTTTGCACACTTATGACCTTAAGAGCAAATAAACTCCATAACTTGCCAGCATTCCTTGGTTGATCGTCATTTTTCTCTCATCCACTGTACGACCACGACTGAAGCTGCCACACTGTTGTGTCCTCCCTTTTTGGCCAAATCCCAGTTGGGGGACACTGGCAACGTAGCTTGAGTCGCACCCTCACACCGATCTCCCCGGACTCCACCGTACTTCGCCCTCTCCACTGAAAGGGCTCCTGTCGGCCTCTCCCACAGGTCTTCTCTGGCTGCAAACACCCCACCTTTTGTCTGGCAGCTCCCTGTCTAGGCTCCAACAGGCTGACACGTCTTGCTGTCGACCGTCCCCACACGGGAGACAATTCTTCTCGTCGTCGGCCCGAGGCTACAGCAACCTCCACGTCTTACGTCCCACCCAGGAGACAACGAGGCGACAGCTAACCTCTGCTTCACGCTGTATTTTCTTGGGGCCCTCAGCAAGACGGGCGAGTTCACTTTCCTTAAGTGAGTCAACACCCCCCCTGGTTTTCCAAGCACTTATATTCATTCTCAAACAAGAGAGAACCCGAGTTTAACTGGCTCAACCAATGGAATCATGGGCACACACACATCACACGATTTGTACCAATAAATTCCCAAGTTATTTTTATTCCCCCAATGGAATCACTAGTCACCTACACATACACACACACCAACAGCTGCTAGCACTAACCAAACTTGGGTACCAGTGGTTAATGCATAACCCCCTATTCAAACTCATGTTCGATTCCCCGAAGCTACCCATTGTACTAACACCTGGACTTCTCTACCACCAGGACTGTCACCTGACACGATCGCCTTCCCCTTAAAGGCCCACTGGAGAACCCAGTGAATAGCCACCAGTGGTCGACTGGACATTCCTCTACCCAGGACCGGCAGGTCGGCAACTCCTTTCACTATCCCTGGGACATGCAAAACACTTCCCAGTAACTCCCCCTCCTTCAGTTATCGACTCGGGGTTTTCCCTCTGGTGATGCCTGAGTTCGCACACTTGAACAACCCAACGAACTTGCTCTCAACAACAGCAAACTACCCTTAATTGCCTGAATGCTCGAGAAACATTGGGCCGACTCATGACACCCCCGTACCTAAGAATGTTTTTCCAATCAAACATTTCCTCAAGGACGAATGTTCTCAAATATGGATAAAACAACTCAGTGGCATGGATCATATAACATACAAACCTCTATGCTTTAAGACATACTTCCATCAACATCTCCTACATGGATAATTTTATCCAATTAAAAATAATAAATCAGTCAGATAGTCCATTGAATCACTCAGTCATAAACTGCTCACATATAACAAGAACTCTCTCTAAAAACGTTAGCTATCAGCATGTCCATACATGTTAATTAATCATTCCTTTCACTTCTAATACAGCACAACCATGATTAACACAAGATTCAAATTCAGGTGTGTGGCCCAGCCTACTTAACATCAAAATCAATTCTGGCGTGTGGCCAAAAATCCACAAGGAAAAAATTTCAAATTCAGGTGTGGCCTCACACACGCTCCACACCCAATATGCAAATCAACCACTTATCATGATGTCACAAATAAGACATTTTCACACTTTAGCCGATCAGTGAAAAAGACAACATAAGCAACAATATCAACCAGAAAATCATAACACGTGAGCATGTACTCAACCCCGCCCCATAAGGGGCAATGAACAAGCACTATTGACAGATAAACATCAATGAAAAAGACGAAAAATGATACATGAACATAGACTCGACCCGCCCTATACTGGCAATAAAAATCAATAACACAACTGGCCAGCTACATTATTTACACAGTAGCTGTCCGTAACAGATGACTGCTCACACCACCACCACAATCACAGCAGCCCGTAGGCATTGCTCCTACCATTGTCCTGCTTCTGTTGTTCACACTCAAGGGGAACACCCAGAGGCATTACTCCAACCCTTGCCCTACTCCTCCCCCTCTCAATCTTAAACCCGCCGTTTGTGGCTCGCAATAGTACCTTGGGCAGATAGTTTGCGCATTCCGGTTTTTACAAGAGAGTCAGAGCCCTTTCACACATTTTAAGTCCTTAAAGGAGCGCGTAAAAATCTGCGCGATCCTCTTCTAGCCTGTCGCACCCATGCACTGCGACGACGATCATCCCCCCTTTTAAAAATTTTATGAATGATCCCTCACTCAATCTTATCCGAAACCGATTTTTCCTTTTCTCTGAGGAAATTCCTTGTTCGATCCCACTCAGTGCCTAGGGCCCATTACTTGATGAGCCTTATTTACTTTACCCTTTCCTGACACTGGATCGTCTGCTCCTGTGAGAGGGACTATTCTTGGCTTTTCCTAACGATAGCGGGTTCTCCTTGACCTTCTTGCCATGCGTTATTACAGCCCCCGGGTTCCAGTTATTTCTGTGTCCCTCTGGCCCCGACCCTGAGGTCCGCCACCGGGCTCCTACATTTCTGACTGCCACGGCAACCCAACAACTTTTGGATCCACCACTGCGGCCACCATGGCCCACGGCACCGCCACGACGGCCACCTCCATGGCCTACGGCACTGTCACTACGGCCACCTCCATGGCCTACGGCACCGTCACTACGGCCACCTCCATGGCCTACCACCACCACTACGACCATTTCAGGTCCACTGCACCACCACCACGGCCACCTTCATGGCCTACACTAGCTCTATTTGCTAGGGGCGCCTGTGCACTCCACCTGCGTTCTTTTTACTTTCCTACCCTGCACTGCCCTTGCTTCCCTACTTGCTGGCACCTGGTTAGGCTTCGGAGATATACCTACCCCCTAACAAAGCTGGATAGGAAGATTGTTTTGCACTGCTGCAGTGAGAGTACCCCTGACAAACTCTAAACTCTACTTTGACACGGGCCAAAGGTACCCGATTAATTTTTTCCATCTGCATATCGCACGCAGGTGGTTTCCCCCGGTATAGGGCTGTCTCTCTCACAAAACCGGGCTCTACCATTGCCGCTAGAGTCAGTCCTGTGTCTAATAAGCAGGTCACCCGGCTTCCCATTTACTACTGCCCCATAGTTTGGGGGGTGGTACTCTGCCTTCCTGTTGAATTGTATCAACCCGGGAACAACGGAATGTATTCGCATCCGCTACATTCCTTGGGGATTTGACCTCTCGCCCCCAATTTTAAAAAATGTGCGTTTCACTCTACATTCTCTTGAGTCCCCCTGTTGCCACGGACTTAGAATCTGCTTCTAACTGCGGTTCCGCCTCCTGTTTGTAGGGAGTGGCGAATCACTCCCTGACTGTGTGGTCTGGCATTACGGGGCGACTGGTTCGGCCCTACATCCCATTTACACTGATCATGGGCAATTCATACCTGTCGGCAACTTTTACTACAATCCTCTGAAATTCCTAATTCTCTTTCTGCCAAGAATACTGTTTAGATTCTTCCGACAAGTGGAGAGAATTTGCTCCTTAACGATCTCCCCCTCAAAGATTCAAAAGTTTGTTCGATGTTTCCTAACCTTATCCATTTGTCAAAGAGAGCCCTAAGCCGATAAAGAAACTGTACGTGCGTCTCACCTGATTTACGAACGGTTTCTCTGAACAATTCCTGTATCATCGCGGTTACTTGATACCTCTGAAACAAAGCATCGCGCACCGACCTAATCTGTCTGTTTTTCCAGTGGTAAGCAGAAAAAAGCATCCCTAGCTTTGGGGTGTCAGCAGCGCAGACAAATTTGTGCCCCCGTTCCCTTTGGTAACCTGATCTTTGGGAATCCTTTCAAAATTTTCGAAAAGAAATCCTCTAAATGGTCCGATTATCATCGGGAACCTTGGCATATTGATCAAGGGACTGACATGTGGTGCAAAGTTCACTTGAGGTTTTTGCTCCACGTCCCGTTCTTTCCCAATTTTAATTTTTTTTAACTCAAACTGCCTTATCTTCTCTCTTTCTCTTTCCTCCTTTCCCGTTCTTTTCTCTCTCTTCTCTTTCCCTCTCCTCTCTTTCCCCCTTCTCTTTCTCTCTCCTCTTTTTCCCTTCCTTTCTTTCTCTCTTCCTCTTCTCCGTTCTCTTTCTCTCTCCTCTTTCTCCCGTTCTCTTTCCTCTCCTCTTTTCACCTTTTTTCTTTTCTCTCTGTTCTTCCCGCTCTCCTTTGTATTTTCTGACCTCCCATTACACGGCCAGTTCTCATCTACATATGCCTTCATTCCGGACCCTTTAGTCCTAAAGCTTTTCTTCTTCTATGAGGTCCATCTTTTTCAGCGGACCCATTGTTTCAGCACCCTCTTTAGTCGACATTCTGAAGTTATCTAACCCTCGATCAGCTAGTTAATACAACCACAGTAACAAGCGAGATATCCACACGATCACTTGTAAAAAAGCGATCAAATAGTTGTGCTACACACAATCAACCTCAACAGCAATCAAATCAAGCAAGTTCAAATACAAGGCCCAGTCATGAAAAAAAAGAAACAAAACAATCAACACATGACTAACGTCTTTCCAGGTAAGAAAAAAGATCTAGGTTTCCACAATTACGACAAATTTCAAATCCCTTGCAATTGAACAAAAACCCAGAATCAAAATCACTTATGGCTCATTTATGTTCATCCCGGACGAGCCCCAATTGTGACGGTCTCCGACGCTCCCCCTCTTATTAAGATATATTTTCATATTCAGGATGCAGGGGGTTATAGACAGAAGTATTACGCTTCCCCAACCAAAATGCGCTCTCGCATAGGCACAACCCCACTCTGTCACTCACATCGGGCCCGCACAAAGGTGACGGAAACCAATAACATCTCATAGAAAATAATCCCAAATTTTATTCAACTTGACTCCGAACCCCCCCCCGTCACTACACAACACAAATATCTGTATCATACAACCCAAAGTAAACAGCATACAGACAATTTCATAAATCGCATCCCCTGTTCTTCAGTTATTCTTACTTAGCCAGGGAAAAACAATATTTCCCCTATTCTGTTTGCACACTTAAACCTTTAAGAGCAAATAAACGTCCATAAAATTGCCACATTCCTTGGTTGATCGTCAGTTTCTCTCATCCACTGTACGACCACGAGCTGAAGCTGCCACACTGTTTGTCCTCCCGATTGGCCAAATCCCAGTTGGGGGGCACTGGGAACGTAGCTTGATCGCACCCTCCAAAAACCGAGTCTCCCGGACTCCACCGTACTTTGCCCTCTCCACTGAAAGGGCCCCCTTCGGCCTCTCCACAGGTCTTCTCTGGCTGCAAACACCCCACCGTTGTCTGGGAGCTCCCTGTCGTAGGCTCCAACAGGCTGACAAAGTCTTTCTGTCGACCGTCCCCAACGGGAGACAATTCTTCTCGTCGTCAGCTCCGAGGCTACAGCAACCTCCACTGTCTTACGTCCCACCCCGGAGACAAAGAGGCGACAGCTAACCTCTGCTTCACGCTGTATTTTCTTGAGCCCTCAGCAAGGGCGGGCGAGTTCACTTTCCCTTAAGTGAGTCACACCCTCCCTGGTTTTCCAAGCAGCTTATATTCATTCTCAAACAAGAGAGAACCCGATTTAACTGGCTCAACCAATGAATCATGGGCACACACACATCACACGATTTGTACCAATAAATTCCCAAGTTATTTTTATTCCCACCAATGGAATCACTAGTCACCTACACATAACACACACACAACAGCTGCTACACTAACCCAAAACTTGGGTACCAAGTGGTTAATGCATAACCTCCTATTCAAACTCATGTTCGATTCCCCCAAAACTACCCATTGTACTAACAGCCCTGGACTTCTCTACCAGCCAGACTGATGCTTCAAGTAGTTACTACCTCTATAGACACAAGGCGCAAACCACTCAATAGGCCGAGCCCTTTCCCTTCATTCCTCAACAGGACGACTGGAGGGCGCTGTACTCTGCCTGCAGGTGACGGTCACCTACCCGTGACGGTCACCTGACACGATCGCCTTCCCTTCAGGCCCACTGGAGAACCCATGAATAGCCAGCCAGTGGTCGGACTGGAATTCCTCTACCCAGGAAACCCGGCAGGTCGGCAACTCCTTGTCACTATCCCTCGGACATGCAAAACACTTCCCAGTAACTCCCCCCTCCTTCAGTATACGACTCGGGGGATTCCCCTCTGGGTGATGCTGAGTCGCACACTTGAACAACCCAACGAACTTGCTCTCAACAACACAAACTACCCTTATTTGCCTGAATGCTCGAGAACATTCGCCGACTCATGACATGATATTAGACGAAGGGAAAGGATCTGGGGAGGGGAGCATGAGGAGGAGGTGGTGGGGGGATTATCTTGCAATCTATACACACACAAAAAAGGAAAAAAAAAGAAAAAGAAAAAAAAATCTGCATTTTACAATCTTTACAATAAATGGAAAAAAAAAAAAAAAAAAAGGTATGAAAAAGCCACTTGAATAAACTATTTGAATGATTTAAAACAAACCCATAACAAATGTCCCATAGACTGCGTAGTAAACATTCGCAAAATCAAACAACAACAAAATTCTCAAGAATACTGTCAAGAGAACTTTCCCGAGATAGCCGGTAAAATAGGTCTCAATCTCTGGCATTCCAGAAGAATTGGGGTTGGTTTGAAATTTGTTCACCGCACAGACATTTAACATTCTTGCTGAATTTTGTGTGTGTGTGTTGTTGTTGTCTTCAATTTAACGTCTATCCACATAGTAATATTAGACGGGGGAGGGAGGGGAAACGGGAGGAAGGAGGTGATGGGGACCGTATTGTGTGTTTATGTCTCTTTGATAAGGGAGAAAAAAAAAGTCAGAAAAATGAGCATTAACAAAAATCACAATCAACTAGTCATAACAAATGTCCTACAGACTATGAAGTAAACATTTCGCAATATTTAAACAAGCTAGTAGCATTTTCGAAAACGCCTTCAATACAATTTTCAGAAATCACTGGTAAGATAGGTCTTTACCTCTGACATTCAAAAATGATGTGCTTGCTAGAATTTGTTCACCACATAAACACTAACATTTTGCTGATTTGTAATGAACGCATAATTTTATCCTGTAAGTACGAACTAATCTTTTGAATTGATACGCCAAAATTAATGATTTTTCAGTATCCTTGGGTAAGAT
>JAFLJL010015760.1:17500-22500 GCA_018398815.1 Conus ventricosus | reverse complement strand
AGAAGATCATTTAAGAAGATGCATTCTTAACCATTTTGACAAATATAACTTATTTCACCCTAATCAGTCTGGTTTCAGGAAACATCACTCCTGTCACACAGCACTGACCAACCTAGTAGACAAATGGCTCCCAAATATCAATGAAAACAAGGTGACTGGTGTCCTTTTTATTGACTTTGCAAAAGCTTTTGATGTAAATTGACCACACACTGCTTCTAAAAAAGTTAAAATTGTACCGTTTATACTAGTAATGCTCTAGAACTCATCTCTTCGTTTTTAAGCGACAGAAAACAAATTGTCTCAATTCATGAACGCCAATCTTCTATTTTGCCTCTCAAACATGGTGTTCCTCAAGGCTCCGTCCTAGACCCATACTTTTCTCAATATATATTAATGATCTCCCCCTGTTTCTCCCAGCGCTTTGTGATATGATCGCCGATGACACTACTGTTCATGCGTGTGATCGCAAAGCAGAAAAAGTATCTATGTTATTACAGCAGAGTATTAACCAGCTAACCGAATGGTCTGAATTAAACCATATGTGTCTAAACCCTGTCAAAACCAACATATGATCATAACCACAAGACAAAAAAACGTCAAAACCTTTCTATACGAGCGCACCCCTTCTATCAATGTATAACTATCGAAGAAACAGTCTGTCATAAAGTCTTAGGAGTAGTTATAGACAACAATCTGTCATGGTCTGAACATGGTACGGTCTTTATGCAAGACAGTTTCGAAAAAGATATACCAGCTTCCAAGATAAGCATTTCCTAGACTGCCATTCACGTAAATATTTTTTCACGCTTATATTGAATCCCATATAAATTATGCATCAACAATTTGGGATTCAGCTAGTAATCATATACTCAAACCTTTGTTTAGTCTTTATAGACGTTCCCTGAAATTAGTTTTGTAAAATCGGTTACGTTATCATTCTCTGGCTATACAGATCTGGATATTTTACCATTAAACTTGAAGCTTAAATTCATAAAGCTTTGTTCATGTTTTAAGATTCTTTCGGTCGTGCTCCCACTTCAATTACAGAGAAATTTAGATTGAATGAAAATCGCCATTTCATAAAATTGTAATACCCCGTCCAAGAATAGATATGTTTAAAACCAGTCTTTCACTACCTGGCGGCTTCTTGTGGAACTGCATTTTCACCCTCTCTTGATGTTCATTGCCAGCATATACAGCTTTAAAAGGGCACTTCATACCCAACTAATGACTGAATTTTCCAATTCATGATCTTACCCCCCCCCCCCCTCACTCTCTCTCTCCTCCCTCTCTCTCTCTCTCTCCCTCTCTCTCTGTCTCTCTGTCTGTTCTCTCTCTCTCTCTCCTCTCTCCCCTCCTCTCTCCTCTCTCTCTCCCCTCTCTCTCTCTCTCCTCTCTCTCCTCTCTGTACTGGTCTCTCTCATCTAGTGTTCCAAAGGTGCTGCTTGTCATGTGAAATTTTTGTCTTTGCCTACAGATGGGGTGCCTGTTCAATGATTTTTTTCTCTCCAGAAATGTGTTATAATTTTATTGTTGTGATAATGTTTCTTATGTATATTTATCTATCTTCCAATAACCATTTTTTTCATGAACTATATATGATGAACCCCTCCCCTCCCACCCCCACCTGTTTCTCTCTGTCTGTCTGTCTGTCCTGTCTGTCTGTCTGTCTGTCTGTCTCTCTCTCTCTCTCTCTCTCTCTCTCCCTCTCTCTCTCTCTCTCTCTCTTCTCTCTTCCAGCATTGATTGTGTTCTGTTCTTTTGTGTTAACCGTTTTCTTCTTTCTATATATAGCGTTTATGTATGTTTACTTCTATTCTAGATTAGTTTTGCTGATGTTGTTATTGCATTTTCTATATATTTCCCTTCATTGAGGGCCGGATGTAAAAAAGCCATGTTGTGCTTATTCCGCTTTTTCCCTCATTAAAAAAGATTCGTTCGTTCGTTCGTTCTCTCTCTCTCTCTCTCTCTCTCTCTCCCTCCCTCTCCCCCTCTCTCTCCTCTCTCTCCTCTCCCTCCTTCTCTCTCTCTCCTCTCTCCTCTCTCTCTCTCTCTCTCTCCTCTTGTAAACCAGGGAAAGTGATCTAAGGAAATCCAAACAGACATGAGATAAAACTGAAACAGAAGAAAAGCACAGTAAACAAGAATTCCACAAAACCTCTGGACCAAAAACAAAACAAACAAACAAACAAATAAAAAAAAAACAACACACGCACACCCGAAAACGTGATCCTTTTCCACTGTCTGGAATACCTCCTGGTGTGTGTGGTGTGTGTGTGTGTGTGTGTGTGTGTGTGTGTGTGTGTGTGTGTGTGTGTGTGTGTGTGTGTGTGTGTGTGTGTGTGTGTAGGCGTGTGTGTGCGTGCGTGTGTGCGTGCGTGCGTGCGTGCGTGCGTGCGTGCGTGTGTGTGTGTGTGTGTGTGTGTGTGTGTGTGTGTGTGTGTGTGTGTGTGTGTGTGTGTGTGTGTGTGTGTGTGTGTGTGTGTGCATGTTGTGTGTGTGTGTGTGTGTGTGTGTGTGTGTGTGTGTGTGTGTGTGCTAGTTCTTTAGTTTAACGTCTATTCACTATAAGTGTTATTAGACGGGGAAAAAAACAACAAAAAACAACAAAAAAAAAACAAAAAAAAACAAAAAAAAACAAAAACAAAAAAAACCCTTTATTATGTGTTGCTTTTCGTGAGGTGTTTTGTTTTTTTGTTTTGTTTTTTTGGTGTGTTTTGTGTGTTGGTGTGTGTGTGTGTGTGTGGGTGTTTTTTGTGTGTTTTGTGGTGTGTGGGGTGGGTGTGTGTGTGTGTGGGGTTTGTTTTGTTTTTGTGTGGGGTGTGTGTGTGTGTGTGTGCCTGGTGTGTAAGGGGGGGGGGGGGAGGGGTGCAAGAGAGAGAGAGAGGCGGTTGGGGGACAAGGGGGAAGGGTTTGGGGATGGTGGTAAGATGGGGAGATTTTTACTTTTAGCCTTTATGTTTTGACGGGGAATTAAAGTATATAAAAAGAAACAAGTTTGTAAAATTTGGAGATAATGAGGGGGATGGGTGGGGAGGGAAAAATTTGCGGTGGGGATGGGGGTCATCAAGGGGGAAAAAGGAAGACGGAATAGGGGGGTGGGAGGGGGGGGGTGGGGGTCCAAATAATCTATAATCGTAATTTTTTATATCAATGTCGTAAAAACACAACATTTTATTTTAAAGTCATCAGAGATAGATACCAAGGGGCCGGAATTAAAGTTTTCGAAAAACACGCAAATAATGAGGATTATTTTAAAATATTTTCAGGGATACTGGGGCACTGGCTGACAATGGTCTGTTAACTTTTATCTTTGGAACAAAGTGCCCAACTCCTGGGCAGTGAAAAATAGGGGGTTTACATTAATTGTTTGCCCCAACGCAATGTAAATTTTTTTTGATACTTTTTTCTAAAAGCATTTTAAACAAACCCAACAAAAATAATAACATGTCTGGAAGCTTACAGTAAATTGTTTAAAAGGATTTCGGATTCGCTGCATTCTTTACTTGTACACAGTGCTGGTAATACTGACTATTTGTTTTCTTTTTGCAGTTCAGCAACCTGATTTTGTGACACTTTTTCTATGCGCTGATTAAATTCATGCAGATCTAGTCGAATGTCGAGATGCTGGACCTCTTTATTTTTTGCTGCCCTTTTAGCCGCATGATCTGCCCACTTCGTTTGGGGTGATTCCGGATGAGAGGGTATCCAGCAAAAGTAATACTGGTACCCTTTAGAGACAACTCATGAATAATATGTTTTTTTCAATAGTCATTTCTAGTCGTTTTTTTTATGCCTCGGGATTTAATGGTTTGTAAAACAGACTTTGAGTCCCACAAGAATAAGATTTTGGCATGTATCCGTCGAAAGATCTACAATGTAATTTAATGCCATAAGTATGGCTACAAGTTCAGCAGTAAAAAGGGAATAATGTTTACCAATGTAGAAACTTTTTTTTTCTTTTTTTAATGAGGGTATTACAAAAGCTGCACCATATTTCCATCATCAAGAACTGATCCATCGGTGTATATCTTTAGATAGTCTGTATACTTACTTCCAAGTGGGAATCAACTAAACATTTGGGTTTTGGGGGAAGGGTTTTTTTGAATAAATCTGTGTGATCAATGTCAAATTTTGGTTGATTTTTTTTCCCATTCTGGGAATGGAAAAAAAAGAAGGTTTAATTGCAACATTTTTTCCCCGTCAGCTCTGAGACAGATAATATCTGAGGCAAATGTATTGATGGACTTCAACGACTGTATTGTTCTAGCTCTTTTTGCAAAGTCAGTTTCTGAATTAAATTTTTTTTTTCTTTTTGTGAAAATGTTTCATAAGCAGAAGTTTTAAGGACAAATTTCGCAGCTGAGGCTTTTCTTTGTTCATCGAGGGGTTAGAATACCTGCTTCTGTGTAATTCCTAAAATTGACGCGTGTATTGGTACACCCAGAGCAAGTTTGTAAGCTTTAGAATCTATGCTCTGCAGTTTCTTTAACAATGCGCTGGAGCGCTGAAAAAAACCTCCTGCCATACGTCAGCCGGAACGTACAAGGGAGGTAGCGAGAGATATTAGTGCATTTGTGTCCTGTCCCCAGTGCTGTCTGCTTATTACCTTCAAAAAGTTAAGACTTTTTCTAGCTTTGTTGTTATGTAGTCGATGTGGTAATTCCACGAAAGTTTTGAAGTGAGGTAGACGCCAAGAAATTTGACAATTGTGTATATTTTAAGACTGCACCATTAATCGTGAATTCAGGTAATTTATTTGGGTCATAGCCTGAATTAAACAGCATGATTTTTGTTTTTTCCAATGATAATGTAAGTCCATTTTCTATCATAAAGTTGTTGATTTTGTTGTGTGTGTGTGTGTGTGTGTGTGTGTGTGTGTGTGTGTGTGGTGTGTGTGTGTGTGTGTGTGTGTGTGTGTGTGTGTGTGTGTGTGTGTGTGTGTGTGTGTGTGTGTGTTTGTTTTTTTCCAATGATAATGTAAGTCCATTTTCTATCAT
>JAFLJL010015760.1:5000-10000 GCA_018398815.1 Conus ventricosus | reverse complement strand
GTTGTGTTGTGTTGTGTGGTGTGTGTGTGTGTGTGTGTGTGTGTGTGTGTGTGTGTGTGTGTGTGTGTGTGTGTGTGTGTGTGTGTGTGTGTGTGTGTGTGGAGTGTGTGTGTGGTGTGTGTGTGTGTGTGTGGTGTGGTGGGTCGTGCGTCGTGCGTGCTGTGTGTGTGTGTGTGTGTGTGGTGTGTGTGTGTGTGTGTGTGTGTGTGTGTTTGCATATGACATGATGGAGATGAAAGGAATCTCTCTCTCTCTCTCCTCTCTCTCTCCCTCTATCTCTCTCTCTCTCTCTCTCTCTCTCTCTCTCTCTCCTCTCTTGCTTCTCATACTCTCCTCTTACTCTTTTTGTCTCTCTCTTTGCCCTACCCCCTCCTGCGCTTCATCATACTCTCTCTCTTATTTCTGTATCCATTCCTCTCCTTTGATTCTGACTCCCCCTCCTCCACCTCCTCCTCACCCCCCCCTTCCTGCTTCTCCCTGTTGTAACACAACACCATGCAGAGCTCTGCCCACACAGGCTGCAGTCTTTAGGGCCCAGAGAAAGTCTGTTCCGTGGTTGCCTCACCCAGAGATATGACAGACATGGTGATGAGCGAATGGTGTGTTAACACAAGGTAGGTTGCTCGCTGGGCATATGCTATGTTTGTTGCATGGGTTTGGGTGATCTTTACGTTTAGGAGATATGACCTTTTGTACTTTCTCTTTTTTGTGCAAACCAAAATTGATGTTTTCTGTTTTTTTTTTCAATTTTTTCTTTGGGTTTGAGAAATCGATGGAGAAAGGGGGTCAAATTTGAACTGACGGGGGAGGAGTGAGGACTCTCTGGCCCTGTCTGTCCTGTCTGTCTGTCTGCCTCCCTGTCTGTCTCTCTTTCCTCTCTCTTCTGTCTCTTTACTGTCGGCTCTCTCTCTCTCTCTCTTTTCTCCTCTCTCTTCTCTCTCTCTCTCTCTCTCACCTCTCTCCCGCTTTTCCCATAAAATTCTTTACCCCTCTTTCCCTCGTACAATATTTTCTACCCCTCTCCTTTGACCCGTTCCCCTACCTACTTTTTCCCCCCATTCCCTACCCCACCTCCCCAAACCCCCGGGTTACCCTTTTAATCGCAAAAAAACGAGCAAGGTCTGACCAAAAAATGCTGTAATATTGAGAGCCTGGAAATTTTTGTGTTAAACGGGTAGCTTTACTAAGAGTTTAAAAAGGCGGTTGTTTAAGGGTAAAAACGGCCTTTTTCATTCTAAAAAAAGCGTTTTCTTTTAACGTACAGCTCTGGCAGCATGTGTCATTAAAAGGAAAGTTTTGCTCCCCGGTCAGTTTCCAAAGCTGCTGGAAAAGGACTTACAGCTTTTTCCTTTTTAGGAGACAAAAACGTTTTTGTTTTCTCTTTGCGGGGTTTACCTGTTAACAGCCTTCCAGAGCTTATTTCCTTGGTTTTGGGGAGGAGGGAGGGTGGCGATGTACTTTTTTTGGATAGATGACAGTGAATGAGGGGGGACTCTCCCCATCCTCTCTTTTCCCCTTTCCCCTCCCCCCTCTCTCTCTCTCTCTTCCCCTCTCTCTACTCTCTCTTTTCTCTCTCCTCTCTCATCCCTCTCTCTCTCTTCTCTCTCTCTCTCTCGCTCGCCGTTTCGTCGTTTTCGCTCTCTCTCTCAAAACCCTTTTGATTCAAAACTGAAATTACTAGCACTAACATTTAAACAAAACCCAACCAACTAAAAAAAACCCAACTACAGCAACAACAGGGGGCAGGGGCAGAGCAGCAGCACGCAGCAGCAGCAGCAGCAGCAGAGCGGGCAGCAACAACAACAAAAGAACAAACACACCCCAACACACACACTCAGGGCGCGCATACACAAACCCCACACAAAACACAACCCCACACACACACACACACACAACACACACACACACCACACACCCACACACAAAATACAACACACAAACACACACAAAAAACCCACACACACACACACACACCCACCAAAACACACACAACACACACACACACACACACCCCACACACAATGAGTGAGCGTGCCTGCACAAAAAACAAAAATTCAGCCGACGCGGCAAAAGGTTACAAATCGACATACTGTGTTTGAAGACATTTATTTTTTGTGTCACTTTTCATCGGCCTGTTTGTACGCGGCAAACTGACTGGTAGGGGCATAAAAATGCCCCTTTTTAGGAATAATTTTTTTTGTTAGCGTCGGGTGCCCTCCCCCACCCCTCCTCCCCCTCTCTCTCTCTCCTCTCTCTCCCCTCTCTCATCCCTTTTCCCCTCTTCTCTCTCCCCTCCTCTCCCCTTCTCTCTCTCTCCCCTCCCCTTTCCCCCTCACTCCCCTCTCTCTCTTTTCTCTCTTTCCCCCCCCCCTCTCCCCCTTCCCCCTCTCTCCTTTCTGTCCCTCTCTCCTCTCGGTTCCTCTCTTCTCCCCTCTTCTCTCGGGGGCCCCTCTTTTTCCCCCTCCGTCTCTTTTCCTCTCTCTCTCCCCTCCTCCTCTCTTCTTGCCCGAGTTTCCGACAACGGCGTTTTGGGTTTTGTTTTTCCACAGAACTGACATGGGCTTTTAACAGGGGCCCGAGAAATTTTCTTTTGCAGCGCTTTTAAAGACAAAAAAATCCCAAACCCGGGGAGAAATCCCTCAATAAGCAACAAAATGAAGCAAACCCGGGGTAATCTGGGGAAGGTTTAAAAAAAGAACCCTGGGGGGTTTTATGCAAACAGGGGGATGGTTTTTATACACATCCTCCGTCGTGTGTCCTTTTTTTGTTCAAACGGTGTAGAAGACGAAGGCCATTTCCTGTTTGACTATAGGGAAAAAGAAAACTTTAAAGTTTGACACCAATCGTTTTTTTAGGAAAATAATCTTAAAAGACATAACTTAGTTCGAATAATTTCCCCACATAGGAATACTTCAAATCGCTTTTCCCCCGTTTTCGCCGAAGCAGCATGGACGAAGGAAGACAATTCTTTCCCCGTGAAAACCCTTTCCGATTACGAAAAAGAAACCCGTGCCAATTATAAGTGGAAAACATTTTTATTATTTTTTAAAATTTTCCCGACCCAACTTTTGGGTTAAAGGGCGGAAAGGTCCTAAACCCTCTTTTTCTTTGAAATTTTGTACTGGCGTTGTTCCATCGTAATGGTTCATTTGGGGTTATTTTGACTGCCCGTAAAATGGGTTAAATGCAAATTTTCCTTTTTTTACCCCCCTTTTTTTTTTTGGGATCTTGTTTTGTGTGTTTTTTTTTTTGTGTCCCTTTGCAAAAACACTGGTTATTGCCCCCCCCCGGAAAAGAAGGGCCCTTAGC
The DNA here is from genome assembly GCA_018398815.1 of Conus ventricosus. NCBI lineage: Eukaryota > Metazoa > Mollusca > Gastropoda > Neogastropoda > Conidae > Conus > Conus ventricosus. The sequence continues at coordinate 6,691 of JAFLJL010015760.1, read as the reverse complement.
TATTGTCCCAAAAAAACTTTTCAATTTTCCCTTTGTCTTCCCATAGTAAACGAACCAGAATACTGGCACACCTTGGCACTTTTTTAGCGCTTTTGGGGTTTAACAACTTCTTTGTGTTTTTTACATTTACCAAATCCTGGAGGCCTACACAGATCGTGAATGTTTTAAAAATGTTTTTTTCCCCAAACACAAAAGACGGGCCCCCAACACAACAACACACACACACACACACACACACAAAACACACCCACACACACACACACACACACACAACAAAACACACACACAAACACACGCCCCACAAAACACACACGAAAACCCCCCCCCCCACACACACACACACACACCCCACAAAAGCAAAAGCACACACACACGCGCCCCACACACAAAACACACACCAAAACCCCAAACACACACCCACACACACACACACACACACACACACACACAAACACACACCCCACCACAACACAACCACACAACGCAACCCCCACACACACACACACACACAAAAGCCCGCACGCACACCGACCCACACACCCCACACACACACACACACACACACCCCAAAATACACAACAAACACACCCACTTTCACACACACACACACCCCAAACACACACACAAAACACACACACACACACACCACACACACACACACACACATACATGCATGGTTTTCACCAAAGGATCAAATCAGTCCCTCCAAACAGAAAGGGTTTTCTTTTTATGAAGAACAGCTTTCGAAATTCCAAAAAAAAAGATAAAAGGGCGACCCGGGTTTTTGTGATTGTTTTGGGTTTGGGTTTAAAAAAAATAAGGCCCACGGGGGTTGTGATTGTTTTTTTATTAAACCAAAAAATAAGGACGACTGGGTTTGTGATTTTTTTGTTGACGACTGGTGTTGTGATTGTTTTTTGACGACTGGGGTTTTGATTGTTTTTTAGTTAAACAAAAGATAAGGGCGACTGGGTGTTGGGGATTGTTTGTTGACGACTGGGGGGGTTTTGATTTTTTTGTTGACGACTGGGGGTTTTATTGGTTTTTTGACCCACTGGGTTTTGTGATTGTTTGTTTACGAAGGGGTTGTGATTGTTGACGACTGGGTGTTGTGATTGGGTTTTTTGCGACTGGGTGTTTTGATTGTTTTTTTTGAAAGACTGGTGTTGGATTGTTTTTTGACGACTGGGTGTTGTGATTGTTTTTGACGACGTGGTTTTTGATTGTTTTTTGACGGGCTGGGGGTTTTTGATTGGGTTTTTTGACGACTGGGTTTGTGATTTTTTGTTGACGACTGGGGGTTTTTGGGTTTTTTGTTAAAGACTTTGGGGGTTTTGAAATTTTTTGTTAGTTTAAACAAAGTGTGGCCGTGACAAGCAGCAATGGGGGGGAAAGGCTGAAAGAAAGGGGATCTGGTTTTTCCTTGTAGTATGCCTATCGATTTGTTGGGGCGGGGGGGGGGGATCTTTTTTTTTCAATTCTCTCTCTCTCTCTCTCTCTCTCTCCTTTTTCTCTTCTCTCCCCTCTCTTTTCCCCCTTCTCTCTCTCCTCTCTCTCTCCTCTTCTCTCTCTCTCCTCTGTGTGCGTGTGTGTGTGTGTGTGTGGGGTGGGGTTTTGTGTGTGGTGTGGTGTTTTGTGTGGTGGTGTGTGTGTGTGCGTGGGGTGTGTGTGTGTGGTGGGGTGTTGGGGGT
>JAFLJL010015759.1:57359-59859 GCA_018398815.1 Conus ventricosus | reverse complement strand
TTTCAGTGGGTTTTCTTCTTTTTTTAAAATCATCGTTCATGCCCCCGTCAGTGAAGTGACTCCCACACCCCTCATTCCGGTTCTCCCTGCCAAGCTACATCCAGGCCCGCCCTGTCTGAAGCCTCACCATTGGCAACCCACCGGGAGCAACTGCAAGTCAGCCTTTATTCTGATGCCGGTTTACCATCACCGGTGTTAAAACGCTGAGTCTAACACAAGGGGAAAATGAATTGCTCTCACGCACTGTTGCCCTCAATACCACATTGTAGGGGGGCCGACGTTGACTACTTCCAACTGTTCAGCTGACATGAACAATGCCCCCGACGTGTTGGATTCCGGGCGTGGCTTGAGGACGTCCCGTGTCACGCTGTGGTGTGTGGTGCCCCCCGTGCTCCTGGTGGCGGGCACTTTGGGCAATGTGATGATCATGGTGGTGATGAGGGGGATGAGGTCTTCCTCATCCACGGCCTGTCTGTCCGTGTACTTCACTGCCCTGGCCGTGTCTGACCAGTGTCTCCTCATCGCCTCTACCGTCTGGTTTGGGGTGGACGGGGCGCTCTCCTGGCCTCCCTCGTTTTACCGCTACCATCTCTTGTGCTCGGTTCCTATTTCGTGTTCTACACGTGCTCTCCGACGTCAGCGTGGTTCTTGGTGGCGATGGGCGTATCAACGGGTGACGTCAGTAGTGGGGCCCCACCGTGTTGTGGTTCTGTGCACCGTGAGAAGGGGAAAGATGATCATTGGGACTATCATAGTTCTTGCATGTGCGTTGGGCTTCCACGTCATGATTACGTTTGCCTATCGACCTGAATACATGAGTGTCTGTACCATGAGGAGTATGTGAACATCGTGTATGTCTTTACCTGGCTGGACCTGTTCTGGCCTCCGTCATTCCCTTGTTTTGCTCATCATCGGGAACTCTGTTCTCATGGACACGTGATTTAAGTCCACTTCCGTTTCTCAACAAATGAGAGGAAACGTGTCCCAAAAGGCCACGTCAGCAAAAAGTAAAGTCTATTCCATGACCATGACTCTTATTTTGACCTCGGCGGCATTCTTAATCCTCACCTGTCGGTGTGTGTTGTCCACACGTAATAAAAGGTCCCTCGGTCAGATAATTGCTGATGGCGAATTTCGTGCCAAGTTGAATCTGGTGGAGACTGTGACTCTCTTGTTTGGTCTAGCGCCAGTGCGTCCAATTATTACCTGTACTGTTGAGTGGCAGCAAGTTCCGCCAGGAAACGAAACGATACCCGTGTCGGCATGGCAAACACGGCATGTCGTGAAGATCGTGGCTGGAATTCTTCATATCTTTCAGGTTTCTTAGATTCAGAAGAATTTAACATACTAACAGGAATAATCATTGCATTTGATTTTTTTTTTTTTTTTCTTTTACTGTCTGGTCTTCCCTGCAACTTCAGTGGCATTTCTCCAGTGCCGCTCATCCAGGCTCCCTGCAACTTCAGTGGCATTTCTCCAGTGCCCCTCATCCAGGCTCCCCGCAACTTCAGTGGCATTTCTCCAGTGCGCTCATCCAGGCTCCTGCAATTTCAGTGGCATTTCTCCAGTGCCGCTCATCCAGGCTCCCTGCAACTTCAGTGGCATTTCTCCAGTGCCGCTCATCCAGGCTCCCTGCAACTTCAGTGGCATTTCTCCAGTGCCACTCATCCAGGCTCCCTGTATAGCCTGGTCTTCCCTGCAAAATTCAGTGGCATTTCTCCAGTGCCGCTATCCAGGCCCTGTATAGCCTGGTCTTCCCTGCAACTTCAGTGGCATTTCTCCAGTGCGCTCATCCAGGCTCCTGCAACTTCAGTGGCATTTCTCCAGTGCGCTCATCCAGGCTCCCTGTATAGCTGGTCTTCCCTGCAACTTCAGTGGCATTTCTCCAGTGCGCTCATCCAGGCTCCCTGTATAGCTGGTCTTCCCTGCAACTTCAGTGGCATTTCTCCCGTGCCGCTCATCCAGGCTCCCTGCAACTTCAGTGGCATTTCTCCAGTGCCGCTCATCCAGGCTCCTGTATAGCCTGGTCTTCCCTGCAACTTCCAGTGGCATTTCTCAGTGCCGCTCATCCAGGCTCCTGTATAGCTGGTTTCCTGCAACTTCAGTGGCATTTCTCCAGTGCCGCTCATCCAGGCTCCTGTATAGCCGGTCTTCCTGCAATTCAGTGGCATTTCTCCAGTGCCGCTCATCCAGGCTCCCTGTATAGCTGGTCTTCCCTGCACTTCAGTGGCATTTCTCCAGTGCCGCTCATCCAGGCTCCCTGTATAGCCTGGTCTTCCCCGCAACTTCAGTGGCATTTCTCCAGTGCCGCTCATCCAGGCTCCCTGTATAGCCTGGTCTTCCCTGCAACTTCAGTGGCATTTCTCAGTGCGCTCATCCAGGTCCCTGTATAGCCTGGTCTTCCCTGCAACTTCATGGCATTCCCCGTGCGTATCCCGGTCCCTGTATGCTGCAACCAGGGGCCGCAATAACCAGTATGGCCGATCGCTCTGGTCTGGGT
>JAFLJL010015759.1:55000-56359 GCA_018398815.1 Conus ventricosus | reverse complement strand
AAGAAAAGTCACTCCCTTTGAAACTAATGAGAAGGAAAACACCCTTGAAACTAATGGAAGAAGAAGGAGGTCACCCCCCTTTGAAACTAACGGAAGAAGGAGTCACTCCCTTTGAAACTAACTGTCAGAAGAAGGAGTCACCTCCTTTGAAACAAACGGGAAAGAAAAGATTCACCGTCACCTCCTTTGAAACTAACTGAAGAAGAAGGTGGCGCTGCTGTTTCAATTTCCGCCTGCAGTAACCTCCCTTTGAAACTAACTGGAAGAAGAAGGAGTCACCTCCCTTTGAAACTAACTGGAAGAAGAAGGTGGCGCTGCAGCGTGCCTTTACTTAAATCTGAAGTAAGTTTCCCGAATCGGGATAATAATGACTGGATATCGTCCAAGAAGAAAACAAAATTTAAAAAAGGAATGAAAGAAAAGACGGAAAGGGAGCAAAGCCCACTGAAGTTTCTAGAAAATCTAAAAAAAATAACAATCTGTAAGGATTTGATTATATATTCCGATTTAAAACCTTACAACGGGTGACTACTGTAATATAGTCCCGAGGGGAAGTCATTTTAACACGGAAATTTTCCTTCATGTCTTCATAGTAATGTAGGTATAATCAAGCTAGATGTGTAAAGAATTTTTAAAAAAGGGCATCAATAGCTCTGAATCGGTCTGTTTAAGCTGACAATTAGGCTCCAGACTTCGAGAAAATTTCGTATTTGTTTGCAAGGATTTTTTCTCAAATCAATAAAATCATGCCTATATTTCAGAAACAACAAGAAAAATGTGGGGGAAAGTACAAAAGAAAAGTGAGATGTGGCACAGAACGATGATAAACTGGTTTCTTATTTTTAACCCATAGAGCGCATTAGTCAGTCAGCTGACGCGGAAATAAAAGTGCTTTCCCAGTGCCTATGGCATTCCACTGACGTCATGCATTTTTCTTGAATTTTCATTCGTTACTATTTCTATCAACGGACTCAAATAGAGTTTGCGTAGAAAGCCTTATATGTCTGTAGTCTTAAAATAATATGTAATGACCACACGTGAGGGAAAGCCCATTTATTCTCATCACTGACTGGATGACCAGCCAGCACTTCGTCTCACTTGCAAAGATGGCGGCACAACTTCGACAAGCCCAGCGACCAAATCAACGTTTTTACACAGCTGAGCAGGCTCTGCTGATGATTTTGACAAACACAGAAGAAAAAGAAACACCCGAAGGTGCTGGGAGGACCCAGAGAAGCACTGTCTTCCCCTGCCCTTAGAGCAGTCCTGTACCACCCTTGGAGGCCTGCGCTGTGTTGACGATGGTACAGGCACGCACGGGACACTCCATTAAGATATCAAGGGACATAACTGCTCCTG
>JAFLJL010015759.1:42500-50000 GCA_018398815.1 Conus ventricosus | reverse complement strand
GACCTGTTCTGGGCCTCCGTCATTCCCTTTGTTTTGCTCATCATCGGGAACTCTGTTCTCATAGGACACGTGATCAAGTCCACTTCCGTTTCTCAACAAATGAGAGGAAACGTGTCCCAAAAGGCCACGTCAGCAAATAGTAAAGTCTATTCCATGACCATGACTCTTATTTTGACCTCGGCGGCATTCTTAATCCTCACCTGTCCGGTGTGTGTTGTCCACACGTATAAAAGGTCCCTCGGTCAGCATATTGCTGATGGCGAATTTCGTGCCAAGTTGAATCTGGTGGAGACTGTGACTCTCTTGTTATGGTCTAGCGCCAGTGCGTCCAATTATTACCTGTACCTGTTGAGTGGCAGCAAGTTCCGCCAGGAAACGAAACGATACCTGTGTCGGCATGGCAAACACGGCATGTCGTGAAGATCGTGGCTGGAATTCTTCATATCTTTCAGGTTTCTTAGATTCAGAAGAATTTAACATACTAACAGGAATAATCATTGCATTTGATTTTTCTTTTTTTTTTCTTTTACTGTCTGGTCTTCCCTGCAACTTCAGTGGCATTTCTCCAGTGCCGCTCATCCAGGCTCCCTGCAACTTCAGTGGCATTTCTCCAGTGCCGCTCATCCAGGCTCCCTGCAACTTCAGTGGCATTTCTCCAGTGCCGCTCATCCAGGCTCCCTGCAATTTCAGTGGCATTTCTCCAGTGCCGCTCATCCAGGCTCCCTGCAACTTCAGTGGCATTTCTCCAGTGCCGCTCATCCAGGCTCCCTGCAACTTCAGTGGCATTTCTCCAGTGCCACTCATCCAGGCTCCCTGTATAGCCTGGTCTTCCCTGCAACTTCAGTGGCATTTCTCCAGTGCCGCTCATCCAGGCTCCCTGTATAGCCTGGTCTTCCCTGCAACTTCAGTGGCATTTCTCCAGTGCCGCTCATCCAGGCTCCCTGCAACTTCAGTGGCATTTCTCCAGTGCCGCTCATCCAGGCTCCCTGTATAGCCTGGTCTTCCCTGCAACTTCAGTGGCATTTCTCCAGTGCCGCTCATCCAGGCTCCCTGTATAGCCTGGTCTTCCCTGCAACTTCAGTGGCATTTCTCCAGTGCCGCTCATCCAGGCTCCCTGCAACTTCAGTGGCATTTCTCCAGTGCCGCTCATCCAGGCTCCCTGTATAGCCTGGTCTTCCCTGCAACTTCAGTGGCATTTCTCCAGTGCCGCTCATCCAGGCTCCCTGTATAGCCTGGTCTTCCCTGCAACTTCAGTGGCATTTCTCCAGTGCCGCTCATCCAGGCTCCCTGTATAGCCTGGTCTTCCCTGCAACTTCAGTGGCATTTCTCCAGTGCCGCTCATCCAGGCTCCCTGTATAGCCTGGTCTTCCCTGCAACTTCAGTGGCATTTCTCCAGTGCCGCTCATCCAGGCTCCCTGTATAGCCTGGTCTTCCCTGCAACTTCAGTGGCATTTCTCCAGTGCCGCTCATCCAGGCTCCCTGTATAGCCTGGTCTTCCCTGCAACTTCAGTGGCATTTCTCCAGTGCCGCTCATCCAGGCTCCCTGTATAGCCTGGTCTTCCCTGCAACTTCAGTGGCATTTCTCCAGTGCCGCTCATCCAGGCTCCCTGTATAGCCTGCAACCAGGGGGCCGCAATAACTCAGTGATAGAGCGCCGGACTCGCAATCTTGGTGATCCTGGGGTTGCTGGTTCGAATCTCCGCTGGGGCCGTTTCGGTACAGGGGCATTTTCCCCTCGGAGTTAACATTGGTTCTGACTCCATTTCCTATTCAGTCCTTCGAATGAGACTATAAACCGAGGTTCCGTATGTGAACACACGCATAATCTCTTGCACACAGGTAAAATCCAATCACCAACTTTCAAAAGAGAAGTTGGAGTGTGGCTGCCTTAATGGCGGGATTTTTATAAAAAAAAAACGGTCATACATACAAAAACCACTCACTTTTTACATCAGATGAGGAGTTTACAAATAATTCCATGGATTTTAACTTTCTTCATATAACTAGACACACACACACACACACACACACACACACAACACACACACACACACACACACACACACTTACACGTACGTACGCACGCACGCACGCTCGGACTCACGCGCGCGCACGCACGCTCGGACGCACGCGCACGCGCATACACACGCACACACACACACACACACACCACACAAAACACACACACACACACACACACACACACACACACACACACACACACACTTTTAAGTTACAAAAAGTTCCATAAATTTCAAGTTTATGCATGTATCCACAGCACACACACAAGAAAAAGACCTTACAAACAGTATCAAACATTTCAGGTTTTTCGTATATCCGCAACATACTCAAGCTAAATAACTTATAAACAGAACTTAAAAACCGATTTTGAGTTTCTTCATATATCCATAACAGACATTAGATAAAGTACTTACAAACAATTCCATAGTTTTCAAGTTTCTTCATATATCCACGCTGCAATTGAGATAATGAATTTAAAACAGTTCCATAAATTTTAATTTTTATATACCAAAAAACCCAGAGAAAACAAAAAATTTTACGAAAAAATTCAAAAAATTCCTTTCTTATAATAGCACGCACACATGAGATTAGAACGTGAAACATTTCCAAAGATTTTAAGTTTTTCTACAAGAAATTTCATAAGAGAAAAAATTAAAAAAAACATTCCAAAGATTGAAAAGTTTCCAATTATTTACGACACAAAAATTAAAGAATTTATGAGATAAAGAATCCCCCAAATCCAAAAATTGAAAGTTTCTTCAGGTATCTAAAAAACACATAAATGAAATTTAAAAAAAATTCCAAAGATTGTAAGTTTCTCTTTTTTTTAACAGCACACAAGGGCAAAATTTATCCCCATGCCCAAAAGATTGTAAGTTTTTTCAATTTCAACAGCACACGAGGAAAGAATTTATGCACATTCCAAAGTTTGAAAAGTTCTAAATTTTTTCCACCACAGGGGGTAAAGTTTTTATACACTGCCCAAAAGTTTGAATTTTCTCAATTTCAACACCCAAAAAGAGGGAAAAATTTTTTAAAACACATTCAAAATTTGAAATTTTTTCTTCTATTTCAACAGCATACAGAGGGGTAAAGAATTTTTTAAACCATGCCAAGTTTAAAGTTTCTTCATATTTCAAAGAAAACCAAGGGTAAAGAATTTATACCTTTCCCAAAAGATTGTAAGTTTCTTCATATTCAAAGCCACATAAATAAAGAATTTAAACACTTTCCAGGTTGAAATTTTTTCTTCTATTCTTACAACGGGAAAAAAAGAAGTTAAACACATTTCCCAAAGGATTGAAATTTTTTTCATATATCAAAACACACGAGATAAGAATTTTAAACACATTTCCAGGTTGAAGTCCCTTCGTATATCATAGCAACAGGAATAAAGAATTAAACCTTTTCCAAGGATTGAAAGTTCTTCGTATACTATCACACAGGAATAAAGAAGTTAAACACATTTCCAAAGGGTAGTAAGGGGCTTTTTATCAAAGCACACGGGAGATAAAAATTTAAAAACAATTTCCAAGGTGATTGCGAAACCCCTTTCCCCAAAAGAAAGGTGAAAACCGTATCGCACCTTCTCGCCACTTTAAATTTGGGGTGTTTCCCTCGGGGGGACATGGGGAAATTTTTTTTCACTAACCGGCACGGAGGGAATCTGGCGCATTTTAAAATAATTTGGCCTCTCCAATCAAGGAAAGCCGCAGGCAGAAGTCCAATGGAGGATAAGGCCCCCCCCGGGAAAAAGGAAGGAATCTGTGCAGGCCCCACGGCGCGGGGGACACGACCTACACGCTCCAAGCCTTACCCCCCAGGGGGAAAAATGGAAAGACCCAAAAGGGGATGGCGTCCTGACTTTTCAGGGCGTAACGGCAGCCAACCATCCCCCCCACAACAGAAAACCCCTTGGAGAATCAGTTTGGGTCCGACCGTCGGGGACCCCCCGGGGAAAGAGGGGGGGCCCTGGCCTCAAAGGGGCCCAACCAAAGTACTGGGGTTCCCCGTGCCCCTTTCGGGGCAAGCCAGACGGCGGGTGTCTGGGAAAAACACGGTTTTGACGGAGGGAGAGGGAGCCAAGGCCATTGGAAAACTGCGGGGAATGCGAGGAATTTCCAGAAGAAGCCCCCCTTTACGAAAGACCCCACAAAGGGACATTGATGGCTTGGTCCAGGAGCCCCATTAAAGGAACCTTCGTTTCACAGTAAGAGGCTCCCGACCACCGGGACGGGGAAGGGAGACAAAAAGGGGTGGAATCCTCATCTTGGTAAAGAATCATATCCCAGCGAAGCACATCACAGGGATATGGGATCAGGCAGAACACCGGGGGAGAACACACTGGGGAGAAACAGATCGGGAAAAACAATGTATACTCCCCATCAGATCCCGGCTCTCACAAAATGAAGGATTTCTACAGAACCTGCCGGGTTGTCGGCGACTTCAACACCACCCCACAAGGGGGGAAAAAAACGAAACGATAAAAGAGGAGAGGAGGTAGAGGATTGGCGTTTGACCCAACAACTACAAAATAAAGCGATGCCCCCCCAAACTTCACTCACGCAGGGGGCCGTCAAAAACACCGCCCTACCTTTGCCCCAAAAATCTGCAGGCGGCGACAAAGAACATACGGGACCAGCGGCAGGCACGATCCAAAACCTGTAAAACTTTCCTTCGCCCTCCCCCCCACCTGAGGAGAAACCCACTCCCAAAGGGGGAACTACAAAAAAACAAAAAGGAAAAGATTTCCTCCACCTCACTGACGAGTAGCCCCCAAACTCAAAACCGTCAAAAGATGCGAACAAATGAAAAGGGCCTTTAAATGGGGCAATACTAAAGCAGCCATAGAAACTATCCCAAGAGGAGCCAGAAAAAAACTACAGGCCCTACGGACTAAAGAACTCCACAGCTGAAGACAAGCAAACAAAAGCAAAAGAAAAGGCAAGAGAACCATCAACGAAAACAACACAACCGAAGGAAAAACCCGCCTTGAAAAAAAAGGCCTTCTCCGGGCGCAAGAACCAACGGGAAAAAGGGAAAAACAAAAATCTAAATTTGGGAGAAGGAGGAGAAAGACGGGGAAACTTGCCAAAAGCAATAAACGATGAAAGAATGTAAACTTCACCAATCTTCAGAAGCAACGGGGGGACCCTCCGGGAAAGCGGGCTCAGACCACCTCATAAGCACTTCGAAGGATCATGACTCAAAGAAAAGTAGGGGAAAGGAAGTTTTGGGAAAAACAAAAACTACAAAGACGGGCCCAAAAGAAGAAGTGATGAAAGAACCTTCTCAAAAAAAAAACTGAAGGAAGGGAAAAAGCAGATGCAGAAAGAGAAATCACCAGGACCTGAGGGCTTACAAATGAGAGCAAAACACTTGGGACCACACAAAGAAAACCTTCTTAATATTCAACACCAGCGGAAAAATCATTAGTACCCGGGCATGGAGAGATTACCATGATCCCGATTACAAGAAAGGAAAAAGACAAGCCCCAAGGCAGACAGTTTTCAGACCATTTTTGACCAGCTGCGGGGGAAGCATGGAAAGGCAGTCAACATAGCGCGGGTCCGGGAGAAAAGAGATCTCTCTGCAACAGGCAGGTTCAGGAAACACCGATCCCATGAAGACCAGGTCGCTTACTTGCGCAAAAAAGGGAGGATGCACTACAAGACAAGAAGATCCCATTACAGTTGGATCGACCTAAAAAGGTTTTGAAATGTGGAAGAATGGGTAAACTGAAGATGCACAAGTACGGTATCTCAGGTCTCATTTTCAAATGGTCACCAATCCTGCCCCAACAAAAAGCCGGGTACAGAACAGAGGCACCAAAGCAACAGAAGACATGAAGAAGGCGTTCCACAGGGGGAGTTCTCTCCCCTACGCTTTTTCACATTTCAGAACGACATCCTTGATGACACCCCTGCGGATCCTGGTGCAATTCCAGACGATTTGCCATCGGTGCTCTGACAGTACAAACAACACCCCTTAAGGATCCAAAGCCCCCGAGAAGATCGAGACATGACAAAAAAGTGCTCGAAAAACCCCAATCCAAAAAACCCCATAAACCTCTTCACCTGGCACAAAGAACGAGTGCACCCCCAGGTGAAAGTCACGTCCCCCCCACAGGATAATCACCCACTTATTTAAATCACATTTGACCCCAGGATGCTTGGGGACACCAAAACAACAAGTGCCAGAAAGAGCCAGTCGTTTGCATTGATGAAAGAAGTTATCAGAACTTCCCCGGGGAGCCCCCACAAAAATCCCGAAACACTGTACCTCGGACGGTTTTGACCGTCCAAAATGGGCAGCTGCCTGGGGACAGCAGCCAGACCAACCAAACAAGTTTCCGGTCCAAACCAGGGTCCGGATCATCACCGGGGCCTCAAATCACCCCCCCAAGCCTGGAAACTTGACAGGTCTTTAAAAACCTGAAAAACAGGAAATGCCCTATCCTCCCCAAGCTGCAAATTCAAGGGATGAAGAATCACCCCTGAACAAAAGAAAGTCAAAACCACCCCAATGCAGACTGAAGCGCAGCATTTTTTGGGCCCCCACCGAGACCTCGGAGCAGGACCCGAACCCAACAGCAAGGGAAAAAACAGATCCCCCTCACAGCCGTACCCCTTGGAGAAGGGACCAGTTTTGGAAGTAGAGAGACAAACCCCGGGATTTTCCCCAAAGGCACACAATCAAACCAGAGAAGAAAACACAGCTCTGACCTAAGAACAGGCTTCCCCAAGGAGCGGGACGTACGCATCCAGACGGCTCCCAGAAGGCACCAAAAAAGGAGTGGGGGAATACCAACCCTTTAAGGATGGAAAACCCGCCCACAAGCCATCCCCACTGGCAAATTCTCCACAACACAAAGCTGAGGCAGACCATTGCCAAAACAGCGGGGACACTGTGCGCAAAAAGAGAGGGCCCAAAATCCCAAAATCGTCATCTTCCTGACGCATGTCTACTTCGGCTGACAGAACCCAAAGAAAAAGGACCTCAACCCCCTTGCCTGCCCTTGCTAACGCAAAAAGGCCACTGAACTAACTGTCCCAGTGGATTCCTTTACACGCAACATAGCAGGCAATGGGGAACGACCGACGGCGAAGGAAGGGGGCACGCAGCCCAAGAAACGGAAATTCCCAAAGAGGGCCAAAACGATCACAAGGGGGAAGCAAGGAAAAGTGGGTTTACTACTCCGAATATAACCAGACAATCCCTACCACCTCCTACCCAGACCGACCAATGAAAATTGTGAGCTGGGACGGGCCACTCCAGGCTAACCATCACTGTTACAATTCCGCTTGGCGAACTGCAGGTGCCCCCCCCCCCCCCCCCGGGACAGCCCCCAAAGACGTGGAAAAACTTCCCACAAGACTGTCCAAATACCGACCTGAAGCAGAGACCTGGGCCCTACCCAACCGATGGGGAGAAACCCCAACCGGGGGGGGTTTTGGAAACCTCCGCCGGACGGGAGCC